>JAUZST010012310.1:0-36436 GCA_034779995.1 Parotocinclus haroldoi
TCTGTATGAGAACAGTCTGGATTGCTTTGTGTGAATGTTGGGCAAAGCAAGGCGACGTTCATTGGAGGAGCGCAGCGGCCGGGAGGTAGCATAAGCCTTCAGGAGGGAGTGCAGGTAGGAAGGAGCCTGCTCTGTAATAAGCTAATAAGCTTCTTATTAAACTTGCAACTTTCTATTGAAATACCAATACAGCCTCATGAATTACTTTAGGTTACTGAGGTGAAGGTTAGATGTTCGTTTACGTTCTATCATGTAGAAGATGACCTTCTCCAGAGCGACTTACAATTGATACATTTTTACAATCCGACCAATTTTGGGTTAAGGACCTTGCTCAAGGACCTAAAAGGCGCAGCTTGGCAGAGGTGGGATTTCAACTCTATAAGAAATCCCACTGTTTATAGTTCAGTACTTTAACTGCAAGGCCACAACAGTATAGAAAGTCCTCACAATGATACAAATGATACAAATTATGTTTTGTGTGTGTGTGTGTGTGTGTGTGTGCGTGTGCTTGTGCTTGTGTATGGCAGTGTTTGCATGGCATAATTCCAGCCAGCAGCTAGCACTTTTCAGAGCAAACAAATGACTTCACTCATTCAGCTGTTTTCTGTATTTCTTGCTGTGGCACACTCACAATGCAGTACAGGGAGCTGGGGTGGGGTTTGCTGAATGGCTGAACTGGGGATCACTAATCCACCTACCATCACAGATTAGCTTTTCTAAAAGAGTCTACAATGAGTCAGCACTTTGCCTTTAGTGATGATTTGGGTAGAAGCTCTACACAAACTGACACCTAGGAAAAAAATCTACAAAACATTGTCATTATAGTCAAAGCTTGTAGGTTTAGTGTGCAGTCATTTCATAAAAAGGAAATAGTTTGAAATAGTTATTTTGCATTTACTTTCTAGTTTACTCCCGCTTTATCCTGGTTGGGGTGCAGAGGGGATTATGTCTCCTGGAATTCATGGGCACAGACGAGCATGTATCATGGGCAGGGCACCAGACTTATTCCTGGCTTGGAACGGCCAGGAAATGCTGTCCGGTTATGTTCCTCTGCGATGACGAGGGGTGATCATTGAATAGTGTAGTAGTTCATATTGTCATGAATTGAATGTAAACTAAACCAGTTAACCAACTCACCTTCAAACATACATAGAGCACAAACTTTTTCAGAAACCGTTCAGCAGAAATATCTGTAATGCATATTATTTCACATTACTAGACAGCGAGTAGACCTTTAAAGGCGTAATTTGGTATCTGGAACAAAGTTTTGCACCAGATCCATTTCAGTCCAAGTTTGGACCTCCTTGCATTGGACATGTTTGTCCAGCATATTCACCAAGTCAGCACCTTGAACCCTTTGTTGTGTTTCTCAAGTCATTACTGAACCATTTTTGCAGCATAGCAGGGAGCATTATCCTGATGAATGAGGCCACTGATGGACTTAGGGAATATGTTTACCGTGAAGGGGCATACTCGGTCTGCAGTAATGTTTTGGTAAATGGAAAAGTAACATTACCATGCCAGGACACGTGCTTTCTCAGCAGACCATTGCCCAGAGAATCACACTCTATCTGAATGGGTTTCATTTTAAAACACCGATGTATGAAGAAAATGCAAAGGTTTTATATAATAACTTGGTGGTATTTTTTGTGAATGTTTTTCCTTCCAAATATGAAATATTTTGACCGATGATGGTTCATTTGTGTCTAACATATTAAACAAATAAAATGTCATGCCAGCCAGTGCCAGAGTCTTAATCAGTCAAAAGTAATTCAAGTCAATCCTTCATGTTTTCTCAGATCAGATAAAAGGATGTCCATTCCATCCAGATTTCAAAAGGAAGTGCATTGCCACATTTTTAGGAATCCTCAACAGATCAGTGGTAAGTCACAGTAAAATAGACTTTTTTTGTAGTAACGTCCTTTCTTTTGTTGTTGCTGACAGTGTGGTGTAGTGTAGTGTAAACACAGCTGTGATGGCATGCCCCCGGAGAGTGCCACGCACAGTATACGTGGTAGTGCATAAGAATACAATGAGGCCCAGGGATGCTTACTTTTGTTGTAAAACAGCAGCTTATCAGAGAAGCATCCAGAATTGTGAAGGATCTTTCTGGCATTTCAGGCTACATTCATACACTTCTGTGCAATTGGCTCATAATCGTCATAGTACTAAACGTATTTAATAGTAAATTGTGCATTCAGTGTAATGAAAAAGTTGCCTAAGCATTTTGACTAAATTACCCTTGTTACAAAAGGGACTGAATAAATACATTTAACGAACTACACGCTTTTTTGTATGTATCTATAATTCCTTTTTTATTATTCTGAAGTATTCATTATCACATGAAATACAATGAAAGAACTCCCACAGGAGTGGCCCTGACTCATGTTTTTGTCTATGGATGATTTTTCATTCTAATCTTTATATTGTGTGCTAGGTGAACTCTAGAGTGTAAATGTTTTCGGTAACACAGATGATATTTAAAATCATGGAGAAACCAAACCAGCAAGGCATTGCTATGTGTAAATGAATAATTTTATAACAAAATGTATTGATTGTTATAAAACGGAATCATTTTATAACAAAAATGAAGCAATAGCGATAGGTATCGGAACGAAAAGCAGAATTAAACATGGAATGTTTCATTCTAATAATTTATTCATTCAATGTACAGTACCGTGACCATTAGATCAAACATACCATTGTTTGAGCAAATTAGTTTTTGGAAGGGAAACAGGGTAAGAAACTCTCAAAGATTGAAATGAAGATCAGTGGAAATAGACCGTTACGGAGGGATGAATCCAAGTTTAAAATGTTTGGACAAACCAGAGTCACAGACTAGACTAGACAGCCACTGGCAAGGTGGAAACGCAGAAATAAACCAACAAAAGTTTAGATCTCTTTGTCTGTGTTTCACCTTGCCAAGCACTCCTTGAGTCCCAGTGGTGCCCCCGTGTTGCAGTAAGCTTGCACCAGTTTTGCACTGTGGCTTTATTTGTAATGTTCACATCTGCCTGTAGTGATTATCTTCCTAATTATTCAAATTCATTATAGACATTATACACTTTTCCCAACATGCCCTCAAGCAAACTCCCTCTAAATTTTAATAGTATAGGTATTCATATGTGTATTAGTCAGTATTTATTGCTTAACTTGTTTCTGTTCTTATATCCCCAAATATTTCCAGCTCCTACCATTCTTAGTGAAAACACCCTTCCACCAAAACCCAATGCACCCCATTCAAATCCCTACAGTCCTGAGCTGGTCCAGTCCCGCCTCAAAGAAATTCTGAGTAAGCACAGCAATGGCTTCTGGGTGTCTAAGCTTCCACAGTTATACAGAGAGCTGTACAAACAAGAGCTCCCCAGTGAAACATTGAAAGATCTAGAACAGTGGACACATATTTGCACAGTAAGTTCAGCGTTATGACTTTATTTCCTTTTTAGCTTCTAAGAATTCTGTTGTCCAGTGTTTTGTGTTTGTGGACACCATGTTGTACAGTTTCCAAATGCTCAGTACAACTGTCAAGAGGTGCTCTGGCAGAGGATAGGGCATAGGCACAAGAGATGATTACACTACACTGACAATGATATTGTGCATATATATGTATGAGCAGTTTTGAGATAACCTGGTGTATATATGTAACCTTAAATTAACACAGATAAAAAACCTTAAATAAACAAAACAAACAAAGCTGGACTGTGGTGACCTTGTGGTTAAGGTGCTGGACTATGGACCAGAAGGTCCAGGGTTCAAATCCTACCTCTGCCACAGTTGGGCCCCTGAGCAAGGCCCTTAACCCACAATGCTTGCATTGTAAGACTGTAGTAATTGTAAGTCGCTCTGTTAAAATATGCCTTTAAGACTTATAACTGTTTGAATCATGACCATGAATCTCAAAGCTGTTTTATCTACTGTGCAGGTGGAGAAACCATGCAATAGCAAACCCGAGGAGCTACTGCTATACCCTGCCAAGGACTTGAGCCAAAATACTGGTCTTCCAAGCCCTGTTATGACTGTTCCCTCTAAATCAAACAGCCAATCACCATCCCATCAAAAGTCCCTGAACCAGACCCACCAAGCTCCAAAAACAACATCCCAGAAAGTTCTACCTGATGACCTCAAGCAAAAGCTAGCAGAACTACTTCTCAAGTATAGCAGTGGTGTATGGGCTCATGCCCTTCCCAAAATATTCCAAGATACCTACAATAGCAAGCTTCCTGAGTTTGTACTTTACAACCTTCCCTTGCTGTCAGATATATGCACTATTGACTACCCAGTGCCAGACAACCCTAAAAGGGCAATTCTGTATGTGAAGATTCAAGCTGTACCCCCTCTGCTCGTTCCAAGAGAAGAGTACCCGTCAGTGCTGGTGATTGAAGCAAGAAGCACAAACAATGTCGTTCTTAGGTAAAAACCAAGAAGATTGGGGCACTTTGGCTAAAATAGTATTCTTTTATTAATTGTTTAATTGTTTGCCCATATATCAACAGATACATAGGTGAGGGATACTCAAAAGCCCAGGAAAAGCTGGAGGATGACATGAAGGAATTCTACAAACAGGAAAACACCAGGAAGCCCCTGGTCTCATTTTCAGCAGGGCAACTAACTGCTGCTGTCGCTGAGGAAGAGGAAGGCTTTCTCCGGGCACAAGTGTGTGAGGAGATGTCTGATAAGCTCAAGGTGTGTTCAGAAGTTCATACCACTCTTGGTTTACGTTGGGCCGGGGTATGACAGTTTGAGGACCTTGAACATTCGTATTTCGTGAAACGATTAAAAATCAGCCACTACTGAATTGTGTTGTTACAGGTTTATTATGTGGATCATGGCTTTTCTGAGATCGTCAGTAAAAGCAAGCTGCTAGAGTTGCATGACATTTTTTTCAAACTGCCTTTCCAAGCCACCAAATGTAAATTGGCTGGTGAGTTCAGTATCAGAATAAGATTTAGGAACTTAAAGTTGCATGTACCAATACTTTGAAGTCATCTCATACATACATTAATTGATCTGCGGCTCTTCAAATGAATTGCTTATGTATTTCTAACATTACTGGATGTGTGTGTGTTAGGCCTTGAGGCCTTTTCTCAGGAACCGACTGTGCTGAAAAAATTTGAATCCATGGCAAGTGGTAAAATCTTACTGGCTGAGATCCTAGAGCGAGAAGACATTCCTTTGATGGTGTTATATGACACGTCACAGGAAGATGACATTAACATTAATTCTGTATGCCTGAAAGCTCTACAAGACCAGACTTTAGACAGTCCACTGAAGGTATGGAAAACATGGTGCCTAATTATACAACCCCAAATCAGAAAAGGTTGGGACGGTAAAGCATTCACTACTTTGTAACCTCGCCATTCCACTTCACCACACTTAAAAGTTGTTTAGACAAGAAGGGTACCAGGTGTTTAGTGTTCCAGGTGTTATTTTTGTACCATTTTTCCTGAAAACACGTTGTAAGATGTGCAACAGCACGGGGCCGTCATTTTCGTTTCAAAGTCCTCCTTGGGGACTTCTGCAGCCATGCCTTTGTAATATGTGCAGCATGTAGTTTTGCATTGTCTTGTTGAAAAATGCATGGACCTCCCTGGAAAGGATGACTTCTTGAGGGCAGCAGATGTTGCTTAATGATCGGAATGTATTTCTCTACATTAATGCTGCCATTACAGAAGTCTAAAGTACCTTTGCCCAAGGCACTGACACAAACCCCTACCATGACAGACCCTAGGTTTTGTACTTTTTAAACTTGTATTTAAGTGCTTGACAAATATTTACCAATTTTATAATATCAGCTATTTTTGAATGAGGGTTCTTAGTGCCATCTGAGGGATTGAAGATCATGGATGTTCAGCTTAAGCTCGCCCCTTGGCCTTTACACATTGAAGTTCCTCCTGATTCCTTGAGTTCCTCATTATGCACTATAGAGGGAAAAATAAGCAAATGCCTTTCAAGCTTTCTTTGAAGTGATTTTTCTGGCCATCGTTGTTCCTCAAAGACTTTCCTGAATGCTGCTTTTGTAGCAAATCATGATTACAATCACCAGCTGGCATCACCTGTTTAAAATCACATCATTCCTACCTCTAAATTTCTCCCATCTCAAAATTGAATATGTTGCAGGCCTGAAATGCAAGAATTAATGTAAATTACAGAAATATTTCCAGATCATACTTTCTACAATAAAATAAAAGTCAAAGTAAATGTAAGCGTGTTTTTATATGCATTTTTCATACTGTCCCAACTTTGTATGATTTGGGTTTTTATGTCTTTAAACTGACCAGGCATAATGACCTAAGGACTATTTCTTTTGTAATATGTGTTAATGGCTTTTTAGGTAAACAGTGTTCACATGAATGTGAGTGTGACCAGTGTGTGTTCAGATGGGACGTTCTGCTGCCAACTGCCTTCTCAAGGCTTGACCAAGCTCAACGGAATCCTAGAGAAGATAGAGATTTATATCCAGTCACAGGTAGAAAGGCAATAATGTGTTTGTGCATGTTATTACTATACTACAATCAGTGATTATAGAACATAATCTGATTCTAAGCTTTAGAATCTAAATCTAAATCTAAATCTAAATTCTAAGATTATAAGCTGTGACAGTGACCTGCTGACACATATATTGTATTGAATATTGCATTTTAAATAGCAGATTCACCGCTTTATAAACTAGACTGCTATTGTAAAATAATAAATTACAGTGTACTTTATAGAGCATGCATGAAGTGTTCTATTAAAAGATAATACACTCACAGTCCACTTTATTAAGTGCTGGTACTGGGATGAACTGCTTTCATTCTTTAAAGCCAAAATTTAACAAGGTACTCTAAACATTGCTTAGAAATATATTAAGATGTTAACGTGATATATCCTGTTCTACCACATTCCAAAGGTGCCCTATTGGATTGAGATCTGGTGACTTTGAAGTCACTGAACTCAGTGTCATGTTCAAGAAACCAGTTGGAGATGATTTAAGCTTTGTGTTTCCTGCTGGAAGTAGCCTTTTGGACACTTATCACTGTGGTCATAAAGGGAAGAACATGATCAGAAGCAATACTCATGAAGCTGTGGCACTTAAACAATGTTCACTTGGTTTTAAAATTTCCAAAATCTGCCAAGAAAATATCCTCCACCCTGTTACACCACCATCACCAGCCGAACCACTGATACAAGGGACGATGGATACACGCTTTCCAGTTGTTTGACCCTACCATACAAATGTAGTAGCAGAAATCGAGATTCATAAGACCAGGCAACATTTCTTCCTATTTTCTATTGTATAATTTTGGTGAATTCGTTCAAATTGTAGCCTCTGTTACCTGTTTTTAGCTGACAGGAGTTACCCCCAACCCGTGTGGTCCTCTGCTGCTGTAGCCCATTTGCTTCAAGGTATCACTTGTTGTGCATTCAGAGATGTGCTTCTGCATACCTCAGTTGTAACAAATGGTTATTTGAGTTACTGTTGCCTTTCTAGCAGTTCGGACCCGTCTGACCTTTCTCATTTGACCTCTTGTATCAACAAGGCATTTTCGTCCACAGAACTGCCACTCACTGCATATTTTCTCTGATTTGAAGCATTATCTGTCCCTATATCACTGTGAGTGAAAATACTGTTCGATTTTTGGAAATACTCAGATTAGAAAAGTCATTTTCTTTTCCATTCTGCTGCTTGGTTGAACTTCAACGGGTGGTTTTGACCATATCTCTATGCCTAAATGCTTTGAGTTGCTGCCGTGTGATTGGCGGGTCAGATTTTTTTGTTAAGGTACTAGATAAAGTGGCCAGCGAGTATGTTTATACTGCTTTGTGTTGCTTATAAATGACTTTGAAATGAAGCAGATGAATTCCCTTTACTTTTTTTTGTTGGGAAGGTCACATCAGAGTCATTGGTGTCAAGACCTTTCTGTGGGAAAAATTGTCTGGCTCGCTACAAAGGCAAATGGTCTCGGGTTGAGGTAAGAGAAAGCCGCTTTGGTCATATGTTATACAGTTGTTTGAACAGCTTCTCTCTCTAAAGGGAAATATTTGTTTAGCATTAGCGTCTGCATAAACCTTTGTAACTACACGACATTAGATCACACGTGTTAACACAATGCACGTTTGTAGAGTATTGCACTGAATTGTAATCTTTAAACTTACACAGTTCACATGTAGTAACTGAAATGTTCAAGCATACCTGTTGGGACCATTTGACATCCTAGTCATCAGTATCAGTACTGGTTTACGTATTCAGCCACTGTCTCATCTCTGGTAGTTGTGTGACTAGAAATACTGTATTACAGTGGAGTAGTCATTACTGAAGATGTGTTCACTTTATGCTGTGCTGGTTTTGAGTTGGTTTTAATGATGGCTTGCATTATGATGATCCAATACAAATGACATCTGAAAATAACTGGCCAGTATCATGTTGGTTGAGGGAATAATTAAATGTAATTAGTTACTAAAGAAGAAAATAAACTGATCTCTTTCCTTTCTGAAGATAATGAACCTGCATGGCAACCGTGTACTGGATATTCTGTTCATGGATCTGGGGGTGCAGGCATCTGTTGAAGTCTTTGAGTTGAGGGAAATCCCATCCTCTTTCTTACGTGACCTCCTCTCAATCCCTTCACAGGTCAGAGACCAGTCTATAGTGTGAAAAGTGGAATTGTGTATGTTGTCTGTATATGAAGTCATATTTTCTGTAAATCCTACAATGTAATGGAATCGTGTGTGTGAGTCTCCTTCTTTCTTCACAGGCAGTGAAGTGTTGTTTGGCAGACCTGTCAGTCAACGTGGGCTCTTGGACTCCAGAAGCAGTACAGTGGCTGAGAGCCACAGCTTTACACTGCAATAACTGTAGCTTAAAGGTCAGTTTTATATTAAATATTATTTGCTGTGTTGTTTTGTAAATATAATGTTTAATTACAGCTATGTGCTTTCTAAGGTCTAGTGAGATCTTTAACAAGATCTTAAAAATTATTTTAAAAAATATAATCGGAAACAACATTTTTTCTCTTGCCTAGCACTCAAAGGCTGCCAAATCCATTGCTGAGGTTTCTTTTTAGTAGTGGTCTTCGATCACTATGCGGCTTGTCATCCAGAGTACTTGTGGCTTGTCATCCAGAGTACTTGTTTCTCGGAATTATTCTGTGTTCCCCGGGACATCAGAATCGTCAATTCCATCTTCAGTTGCCTGTGATGAACAACAAAACTTTGGAACTTTCTGTGGTATAACTTTTGAACCACAAGATGTATTCTGATGTACAAATCTGCTTGCGGCAGTCAAGTTTGTGATCCAATCCTGGTCTTCTTTGATATGCTACATGACCACCTTCCCATTGGAAAAACTTCCAATATGGCAGCTTTCAAGATGGCGGCTATGTTCCAGACATTTTGCCTCACTCTATGTAAATTTCTATTTATGTACTCAATCTTCCATCACTTGTGTATGTGTTTTTGCACACAGTGTTCTTGTGAAAAGTTTTGCATCTCTTGTCTTGTGACAATTCAGTGCTTTTTTGTGAATGTGATTACCAACAGTTTTCTCAAACTTACTCTTGTCTTAAATGTTGATGGCAGAAGCCACACATAGCCACTGGTAACACACACGTTCACCTTCCATCTAGAGATTTCATACAGTGCAATCTCAGTTAACTGAATCATTTTTCCTTGTCATGTTTTTAACCCCATGTAATGTATTCTTTGCACTCATAACACAAAGTCACAGGGTGGACTGTTTCCATATTCTGTAACAATCGGAGTTAATGATCTTAGAACAAAATCGTTGCATCTCTAATGTAGACCTTTACCTTTATTTTCTTCGGCAGATTGCTAAACTGGAAGAGAACAAGCATCTGGCCCATGTCTACCTGTTTACTGGGAAGAACGTCCATGATGCCAGCTACAGTCTCAATCATCAGCTTGCCAACTCTGATCTCTGGAAACAAAAAAAGGATGTCTTCCTTAGCAGCCAGGGAACACAAAAGAACCCATCTGTTCCTATAGCCTCTAATGCTCCCCCTAATCAATCCACTGGCACCTGCAAACAAGGCAACAACAGAGCTGGACAGGATTCACACACAGCCAAGAGGGTGGCACCCCATTCATTTTCCCGTGGCATCTCATCTGGGAATCTGGCTCTGCCACCCATGCTGGAGCTACCCGCAGTGGGGCAGAATATGGACATTTATGTGTCAGTAGCTTGTCACCCAGGACACTTTGTGCTACAGCCTTGGCAGGATATGTACAAGCTGGTGGTATTAATGGGAGAGATGATTCTGTATTATAACAAAACAGAGGAGAAGCCACTAAAGATAGAAAAGAACCAGGTGTATGCTGCCAAAGTGGGAAACAAGTAAGTATTCATATAATAACACCAGATGTCACAGGGCAGTCGGTAATTTTACATGGATTATTGTCAATACCGTATATGTAAAGAACATCATATTTAAACTTTCCTAATATAAAAATTCAGAAGTAAAAAAGTGTATAAATAAAAATGTATTCAGCTTTATTGGTTGTTTTATTTAAATGATATAAAATACTGTGCAAAGGTAAAAAAATTAGGGGATATTTCAAACTGAATACGAAGCAGTTAATAAAGATTTTGATTTTATTTCGTTAAACAAGATGATCAGAAAAGCAGATGAAAAGTCAAAGAAAGTTGTTCGATTACGCAAATGAGTTAAAAACTCAATTATGGTGATTGAGTAGAAAGTGACATATTCATGGAGTGAACAGAAGTATGTTAAACTGGACGAGAGTGCTACACATTGAGTGTTCAGTAGGGTTTATGGTCTCCCAAGACTGCCAAAACACACTGACAGTGATGGAGGATGCAAAGAATCAGATTATCCAGCAGTTCTTATGGAATCCTCTTCATATTCATATTAAGCAGTGTATATGGTGTACATTTATAACATAATAGTATATTTACACTTGAGGAGTGGCAGCATCTGGCAGCTTCATTGGGATGTCAAGTCGAACCTCCTACAGTTTAAAGAAGGTTGATCAGAAATTGGCTTTTTGGAAGAATAGAAGCCAAGAAAAGGCTAAGATATGACATAAAGATCAGTGGAGAAGTGCATTATAGAGTGACAAATCCAGATTTGAAATTTCCGGATCCAATCATTGACAAGTCATTATTATACTAGGACTGAAACAACAAATCTAATGGTGGCCTAAGACTTTTGCACAGTACTATAGATTGTTATTTAGTTTCACTTGGTTAGCACAATAATAAATTGCCATTTTTCTTTTACTCAAGGAGTATTTAGAGGTCATTTTGTAATCTCATTAAGTGATAGTATGTGCATTTCATGTACGATGATAATGAATAATAAAAACACTTAATAACACTTAATAATGAATAATAATAAAAAAGAATTTGTATAATGCAAAATATATGTTCTTATGCATGTTTACATGATGCTTCCAAATATGTTTTTACAATGTCTCTCTAGTGTCCCCGTATACTCTCATCATATAGTTTATATTGAACAGTGCTTTACAGTACCAAAAGGTTTACACCATATGTCTTTTGCATTCATTCACTGCAGTCATTTTGTAAGATAATGCATCTGATCCTTTAGCCTGACAAATATAAATGATTAACAACAAAATCCAACCATCTGCTATGGGGCATATTTTAAGTGTATAAACAGCCTTGTTTATGATTAAGTAATATGATCTCATTATAAAGTGACTTAAAAACCATGCCTAAAATCCTGGTTCGAAATTTTGCTCTAGAAGGTCCACCTATTTTTGGTTATGTCAAAAAATACTGCTTTTGCGCAGTACATTTATGCCCTTATCCAGAGCGACTTAAAATAAATACAGTCTTACAATCCAAGCAATGGTGGGTTAAAGACCTTGCCCAGGGACCCAACTGTGGCAGAGGTGGGATTTGAACACTTGACCTTCTGCTCCATAGTCCAGTACCTTAACCATATGCCACCACGGCCAGTCACAGAAAATAGTGGAGTTTTAGTGAATGCTGGATTGAATTGCAACTTCCTTATACATTTTTGCAAGGATGTTCGATCACAAATATGAAGTATTCATAAACCTTGTATAATGTACAGAAATATGCCACACGTATCAGAGTAGTATACAGGAAATGTCCCAATTTAAAGCAAAAACATGGTAAACATTTTGAACTCGTATCAATGGGGAAATAATGTATGTTTATCTGCAGTTGGCATCGAGTGCTGGTGAAAGGAGTCCTGACCAATGGCCTGGTTTCTGTGTATGAGCTGGACTATGGCAAGCATGAGCTGGTCAGTTGTGATCTGCTGAGGCCTCTCATCCAAGAGTTTCGACAACTCCCATTTCAAGGGATCACAGCCCAGCTAGCAGGTAAATTGCCAAACTCGGGAACAGAGTGAATCAGAGTGATTCTTATTTCTTATGATCTTTAAAGACCGACCTTCTATAGAATGATACATCTTATCAGTAACTAAACAGCTGTCATAAAATATGGTTTCTAGGTTAACTAATGACATTGCTGAAATAAGCTTGTTCTCAGTGTAAAGACAAACGTGAATCACAATTCAGAATGTAATGGCAAACTCAGAATAAAAAATCGAATCAAAGGCTTACTCCCACTGGATTGTTTAGTCATTATCTATATACTGATCAGCATTTAGCACTTTGTAATGTTGCAATTTGTCACTACACTTGCCACGGAGGATACCAAGCAATTTAGTGTTTCCGGTGTTATTTTGTTCCCTTCTTCCTAAAATCAAAGTTCCAGTACAGTACAGGTGAAATGTGTCGCATGTTTCGTTTCAAAGGGCTCCACAGTAATGCTGCCATCACAAAAACGTGTATTACCTTTATCAAGGGCACTAACACCAACCTATACCAGGACAGACCCTGGCTTTTGGACTTGTTGCTAATAACAGTCTTTGGCCCAGAGCACACAGCGTCCATTATTTGAATGACGGTTCTTGGTGCAGTGCCGTCTGAGGGATCGAAGATTATGCTCTGACGTTCCTTCCAATTCCTTAAATCATTTAATGATATTATTGACTATAAATAATTCATTCTAAGCTTTCTTCGGGGTGCATTGCTTTTAAACATTTAAATCATTTTCTCTCATATTTGTTGGAAAACTGGAGATCCTCTGACCATCGTGAGGTATTTAAGTGTTATTTTTAAGTTTGTATTAGCTCTAAATTGCTCCCTTCCCACCTTTTATGAATTTGTTGCAGGCCTGAAATATAGAAATGTATGTTTATTAACATACAAAAAAGCTGATCAGACAAGACAGACTGTTTCCAATGAAATAAAAGTCATAAGGATAGATAGATAGATAGATAGATAGATAGATAGATAGATAGATAGATAGATAGATACTTGAATTAATTAAAAAATATTTAATAAAATTAAATGTACTAAACACTGTGTGCTTTTTATATGCATGTTTTATACTGTCTTAACTTTTGAGGGGTATTTACTCCATAGCCCTTTATTTAAGAAATCTATAAATATACTTAAATGGTGCTTGGGTGCCACACGGCATTTCACTCTCCTAACACTAGGTAAGTTGAGTTTGAGTAACAGTGGGGTCTTCTGATAGGGTTGGGCTATGCAGGGGAAACTGGCCATGACTGATGTGGTGGTGGGATCACCCTCCCAACGCTGCGATAGACTTTTTCATTGTATATGCTGGCCTGCACCCCATAGAAATCAGGATAGTTTCCAGATATCAGCACTAAATATTTCTTCTGTGTTCTGTGTAGTCTGGAAACATAACACCAAACACATTAAACCATTTTTCAGCATTGCTTACGTTGCGAATGTAACTCTTTCTAAAACCTGAACAGGTGTGAAGGCCAGCCAGTGGTCTGAAGAGGCGTCCATTGTGTTCAGAAATCATGTGGAGAAAAAAGCACTGGTAGCACAGGTGGAATCAGTGCAAGAGGCACAGCAGTCATGGGACCGTAAGCTCACAGTCTATCTGGTGGACACATCTCATGAGGACAGCGACATCTGGGTCCATGACATCATGGCTGAATTTACAGATGAGATAAACTGAGCAGTGTAATGGTTTCTGTAGTTCTGGATTTTTGGGTTCTGGATTCATGGTGCTTTTTGGGTTGGTAAGTAGAAGTTAGTATTGTTGCATTTCATTGCAGTGGAGTATAGAAGCATTAGGTTACATTTAAGGCACCTTTACAGCTGACTGAAGCATTAAAGTAATGATTTATCAAGTTAAAGTCATTTTTTAATCATTGAAATAATTATATGTATAGAAGGTACAAGCAAAAATTTACTGGGGCAGCAAGGTGGGGCAAGAGTTCCGATTTCTGGGCTTAGATGCCTCTGTGTAGTCTTAGCATGTTCTCTCCTTGGTTGTGTTGGTTTTGTACTCTTCTGCATTAGGTAATCTGGTCTCTCTAAAGAGTCCCTGTGTGGGAGTATGTCTTTGTGTGTGTGTGTGCATGTAACCAGCAATGGATTGGAGCCCTGTGCTGCCACTTAGACCCCATGACCCTGAATTGTACTGAGCATGAATGAAAATGAATGAGTGAATAAACATTTAAGTATGATATAAAAGGCGGCAGTCATGGTCAGGTAATACATTCAGCCCTACGTATCCACTGGGGAATGGTTTTAGGATTTTGCACAGATAACATCATTTGTGAATACTAGAACAAGTATAATTCCTAATAAAATGTAAATACAGATATGCTTCGTTTAAAGTCCAACAGCCTTATACTTTAACAACCAACAATGAAATGATAAATTACGATAGGAAATCAAAAATATGTATTTTAACTATGGAAATTGCAGCCATAAACAACTAGACGCCTCAAAAGCCAATTGTGCAGAGGTGGGAGTTAAAGAGATAAGAGGGTTTAAAGAGCGCACCAGTACATTAATAGCTGTGATTAGAGATGCTGTGTAGAGGGTGGCGTTCCACTTGTGTTTTCAGCAGTATCTTTGATCATCTGCACACAGGTTTCATGTGAAAATAGCTGTAGCAGCATGGAAAGACTGTGACTAAGGTCATGTCCGGTCAATGCTGTTTGACAGAGCATAATGGGGTCTTTAAATGGGCATACCTGTAGTTATGCTGTTTTGTTGAAGGAATGAAGACAAGAGGAAAATGACACTTGAGGTGATGCTCAAAGTGCGAGTGTTTCAGATAGATCGGGGATCTTTGAAATTGAGAGCTGTATACCTACATATCACATCGTTCATTCGAGTTCAGCGCAAATGTTACATTGAAGTTTGTTTCGAAAAATATGTCTGTGGATACGGAGGGTTGACTGTGTTAAAAGCAGAAAATGTTGTGTAATGCAGGAGGCAGTGTGGGAAATGTCGGAGCAGGAGTACCTGGAATATCTCTAAAATCTCCCTAAACATTTCTAAACACTGGTTTAATGGGACCGATTGACCGCATGGCTGTGTGTGTCGCTGTTCCTCTTTAAAGCTGTGGATTGTATCAAGTGTTAATATACACACTGCTCTAAAAATGAGGTATATTTTATATATATATATATATATGAGGATATTTCAAAATGAATATGAAGCGATTCAAGAAAGAAGCATTTCATTTCATTTCATTAAATATGTTATAAGACAAGCAAATGGAAAGTCAAAGAAAGTTGTCTGATTACACAGATGAGATGAAAACTCAGTTATGGTGATTGAGTGAAAAGTGACATATTCATAGGGATGAACAGAAGTATGTTAAACTGGCTGAGAGTGCCCCAGCATTGACTGCATGGTCACCCAAGACTGCCAAACCACACTGACAGTGATGGGGCATAGACAGGATCAGATTATCACGCATTTCTTACGGGATCCTCTTCTATTTATTTTGAAATATCCCCTCTTTTTTGTGAGCAGTGTAATAAATTGGCATAATTTTGTGTTTTGAGTTGCCTCCCAGAAAACGGAAGCGATCACACATAGCACCTTAGAATTCTTGCCACTTCTACAGTTGTTTTCCCTCCTTAAATAGATCTGGCCAAGTATTTTTGCTTTACAGCAAATTAAGTCCCACACGTTGCAGTATTAAAGTACGTGCCAAGCAGCACAAGTGCTAGAGGTATTTTAATTTGCATGCAATATCTAACTAGCACTCCTGGGCGTTCTCGTCTTGTGATCTATTAGTATACAGACTGTAGACATTTTTTTAAACCAAGCTGAGTAAGCTTTAAGCTTTGGGACTTTTATATATACCAGTCACTTTATTAGGTACACCTTGCTAATGCTGGGTTGAGCTTCCTTTTGCATTAAGGACTATAAATATAATAAAATGGACATGGTCGATAGCATTACTAAGGTAGGCTGTAGCATCTAAATGATGCTCACTTATTAGCCCACATTGTACCAAGGAAATCTCACCAACATAGTTCAACCACCAGCAGCCTGAACTGTTGGTACAAGGCAGGATGGATCCATGCTTCCATGTTGCTATTCCAAATTCCAACCATACTATCTAAATGTCGCAGCAGAAATTGAGACTCGTTAGACCAGGCAACTTTTTTTCCCCCCAATCTTCTATTGTGAATTTTGCTGGGCCATGTAAATTGTAACCTTATTTGCCTGTTCTTAGCTGACAGGAGTGGTACCTTGTGTGGTCTGCTGCTGCTGTAACCCATTTGCTTCAAGGATTTCCTTTTTGTGCATTCAGAGATGGTCTTCTCCATACATTCGGTTGTAACGGGTGGTTATTTGACTTACTGCTGCCCATCTATCATCTCAAATCAGGCTGGACGTTCTCCGGTGGTGTCAACAAGGCATTTGATTCCCAGAGAGCTGGATATATCTTTTTCTGATTATTATTTGTAAATCCTACAAATAGCATGAAAATAGATAGAGATCAAGATAGATCAAGACCAGCTCATCTAGCACCAACAACCATGGTACATTAAAATCGCTTAAATCACCTTTCTTCCACATTACGATGCTCAGTTTGAACTACAGCAGTATGTGATTGGCTGCTTTGATACACTGCTCAAAAAAAGCAAAGCTTGTGAGTAGCATGTTTGTGTTAAAGGGCAGTTGTGCCTACTGCCTACTACCTACAGGTGTAGTGACCGCTGAGTGCATCTGAATACTTTTGCATTCAGTTGAGACTGACAGTTTTTGAACATGCCCTCCTTCCAAGAATGTGACTTCAACTCTGCAGTTAATTTGAAGTTTGAAGTTACTTTACCTTGTATTATTCAGTATGCTTGTGTTATTTAAACAGGTTGCACGGAATCTATGGGCTTCTGCAGAAATGTGAGTTTACTTTATACTTTATGACTAAAGCACATTTGTAATGATGTGGTCAAATGACTTTTTTTCGAATGGAGTTTTCTTTAGTTAAATTATAATTGTCATTATGATGATGAACATAAATCTTTTGTTAACATAAATGATAACTGAACTTGCGTTTAACTGCTTGTGAAAACGGGTTTATACTCAAAATAAACTCAAAAGAAAAAAAAAACTATTGTAATGTTGTTTTTGATGTCCACTAAGTCATCCTCTATGAATTGGCCCCCTGCTATTTGTGGTCCCAGGGCTCTGGCTCACTCAGAGACAGCCAGTTGTATCTTCATGCGCAAAAAGACTCCTCCGGGACTCTAATTTGGATCTCCACGGCAGTGTGCTTGTTTACCTGAGCACCTCAATACAGAGTTTGTTGTTTGCATGTCCAGAAGTAAGATGGAATTTAGTAAAAAGAAAACATAACCAAAAATACCCCCATTTTCCATAATGATGTTTATGTAGGTGCCAAATCCACATGAATGAACGGATTTCCCAGCAGAACGTTACACAGAGCACCACTCTCCCCACCCCCTTGTCTTCTTCCCACAGTGCATCCTGGTACCGTCTCTTCCCCAGGTAAATGTGCACACATGCTTGACTGTCCACGTGATGGAAAAGAAAAGAAGACCTTCTTCCATTGGTGTGTGGTGTTAATGCTATGGCTCATTGGTGTAGCCACCTATACAAAGTCTGGCCAATTTGCTTAAATAACTAAGTAAAACAGTCCTTTAAAGATCTGCAGATGCACATGATAACAGGTGTGCTGATCTTATACAGAGAACAGGTAAGCATCATTTAACTACCATGCAATCAATGTCTGTTTACTTTAATAACCCAGCAAATAATTAGTCTTTTAACTCCATAGGCATGAACCACTGATCACCTCTGCAGTCATTTTGTTGAGAGTTTGGTCCCTCACTGTTGCCAGATCCACGTGTTTGAAGTGACTCTGGACTTATTTTTCTATATATTCACTTACAGTACTGTGCAAACGTCGTAGGCATTCTATATTTTTTTTAGTTCATATTCTGCTTGTTCTTTATTTAGTTTTAATGGTGACTGTACTTTGTAGTTCCACAGTTCCGTCCTCTTCATGCTGTCCTCTAATGGTCAGGACCCCCACCGGACCAGCACACATCAGGTACCACACGGCTCACAAAAATTTATATTCCCTTATTTCTATTAGTAGTATATTTGGATGGTGGATTTTCAGTCCAGTAGCATCGCCACATCATAGATTTCCACTCACTAGCATCCTGAAGGATTAGAGGATGACAAACACAAACCGTACCTACAGATATTTACAACTCCAAGAGAGAGCAATAATATGAATGTTTGTAATAAAAGTGGTGAGTGAACAGTGAAAACTCCAGCAGCACTGCTGTGTCTGATCCTAGTGCAATGAAACTTAAATAAAGACTCAGTAGAATCTGAAAAACACTGAAAGACTTTTCCTGTATATTGGTAATTGTGGAATACGGTTTTGTTTTAAAGTGTAGCTGCTTAGGCCAGCTGCTTATGCTAGCTTCGTATTCCCGCTCGCTCTCTCTCCCTCTCTCTATTTCCGTCAGTCATTTTGTTCAACCTCTAAAGTTGAAAGGCAAAGTTACAACCTTTTTTATTTTAAATAAACTTATCAAGTGCTCACTCTCATTGTACTACATTACCTTATTTTTTCCCACTGAGCAAATTTGTTTCTTTTGGACTTTTTTTTTTCATAGACCTGGATGCTTGTTTCTCCTGTTGGATCTGGCAACCCCAAGCTGAGCATGTATAACTCTCTTATCAGTCGCATTACCTCACGTTTGGACTAGAGATTGTTCTAACTAAGCTGATGTGTTTAAGCTACTTTTTTTTGTGCAAGGCCTTCGTGTTTGTGTGGATGACTATTCTCTAAAGTTCTCCATTTTGGGTCCTCTGACTACCTGTATATTCTCTCACCTGTAACTATATAAACTGGTTCTGGTTCACATTCACTTATTGAGTCTGTTTGATCTGGCCGATCTTCTTTGTTGTTTGTAATACTTTATCGGGGCATCTCTGGCTTCCTTCACCAAAAAAAGTTTGTCATTTCAATAGCTCACTTCCTAGTTTTCAGCTCTTTCTGACACATTTATGCATATTTATATGCTGCTCTTTTGCAAATACCCATTACATTTGCATTACATAATTGCTATGTGACTACGATAATGTCTGATAATCATTTCTGTCAATGACCTGTTTCACAGAACGTAATGCGAACATTAAATGGCACATGCCTGTACTGGTATAAGAGTCAATTTAATCCTGAAAAACTGGCAATGGATTGGGGTAGGCAGTTTTCCTAATTAGTGCACTAAATAATTATGACGTTGACTGATGAGCCCAATCCAGAGCTTTGCCAACGGCACTGCGTCAAAATAGGGGAAAACTAGGAAAACACATTGCTAATGATATGACCAACTGGATACTTTGTTAGGAAAGTATTATACTATACAGCAGTGTTTTATTTCTATCATGCATTCATTAAAGTCAGTCATCACCACAAAGCAGTGAGCCAGGGAGATAGAACTGATGAACTTTAAATGCTGTCTGACATGTTGCAGCCCTGTGTAAACTCTGGGTAACATCGCTACAGTTCATCCAGCAACAATCGACAGCATTCCCCCACTTTAGCCGGATCAGCAACGGTGGAAAACTTTGTGATCTGTGAGGCCACGCCCAGCGACCGCGCCAGGTCTTTGGCAGTGCTGTCCCCCGCCACCGTAGTTCCGAGCGCTACTAGCAACCTGAACACGGCCTCTTTGTCCTGCACCACTTCCAGGGCGCTGCTAGCCACCGACAGGCACTGGGCTTTCGCTTCGATCTCACTCGTTTGGCCGTGCAGCACAGCTGCGTAGTTTAGCACCAGTGTGGCCAGAGCCACGTGGATGTTTTTGTTACACACGTTACGGAGCTCGATGGCCTGCGACAGCACGGCTTCCCTTTGACCCAGGAGCAGGGTGCGTCCGCGGGACCCCGAGAAACAGTTACAGAAGGTGCGCAGAGCCAGCATCTGATTGGCTGGCCGACCTTGTGTAGACATTAGGCCTAGCAGGTGGTTACACAGGCTGGCACCTTCCGTCCCTCCACACAGCTGCCCGTTGACCTCGGGGTGGCGCATGGCCAGGCGCAAGATGTCCAGTACAGGGAAGACAATGTCTGTGGAGGGACACGTTCATTTAGTATTACAACCGACTAAAATCGTCTTTAGAATAGCCAGAAATAAGTTATATATTTCTACATTTTTAACTCCCACTTTATCCAATACATAATTGCATAATAATATAATAATAATAATAATAATAAGAGCCTGAGCGTAAGTGATAACATTGACTGGCTGGAAATTTTTCGATTTAGTTATGAGAAGTACCACTGACTACGCGATCTGAAAAAACAAAACGATAAAATTTGCTTTAAAAAAAACATGTTTTACTGACTTTTTCCAAGAGAAAAATACAAAATACTATTCTTGCACCAGGTTGGACATCCAACCTGATGAACTATTTTTCGGGTTAATTGCCGTCTGACCTGTTGCTGCTCTGGGTGCCTTTTTTTTAATTCTCTTCAGTGAGCCTTGACAACTTACCATATTCTGCCAAACGTTTGTTCTTTAAATGATGCATTAAATTAGTTGTGACAAAGCGTTTTAACGTGCTTCCCCCACAGGGGTATTTTTTGCCGCAGGATGCAAACTTTACATCACTTATATCACTCAACAGTTCCACATGACAGACATGTTTGTTTATGATTTACCTGTGCAGTGTAAAGGAAAGGGGACACAACACTGTACACAGGGCCTCTGCGGTCCGCAAAGTACAGGTGATCGTTTTTTGTGATCGGCACCAATCACATCCTTTGTTACGGAAACTGGCCGATAATGATCAGAACACCACTAGTTGTAACGTTACTCTCTGCTCAGGATTTGGTTCAATTCTCCTGCAATTAAAAGATTTTTAAAACCACTTAATATAATAAAAAGTCATTTTAAATTGAAAACGAAACACTTATCATGCCCAGTTTGTCAAACACCTTTTTGTATGAATTGTGCACGTGTGAAAAACGAACAAATATCTATAAACAAATATCAATAAACATCCCAAATCCCATGACCCCATAATGAGAAAGACATACAGAATATGACGGATTGCGCCCCCTGGTGTTTAACAAAACAACCACAATATTAGATGTGCATGCAGAGAATGCACGCGATATCTCCGTGATAACGTTGACACAATGTATATATTGTGACATTTTTACACCGTGATGCATTGTTACACCCCCATAATCTTTATTCTTTTGCCGGGGGAACACCACTAAGGCACTGTGATAACAAGCAGGGTTTTTTGGCTGGGATTGGACCCAAGATCTCCTAGTTTGTGAGTCCATTGTGCTCATTCCACTATCACAGATAACAATGGTATGATCAGTTCTGCAGTGTATGTATTGTATATGCATGTTTTACCCTCAGGCCAGTGGCTGGTCTTCCAGAGGATGCTGACTTGCTCGGCTGTGGGCTGTTCTAGACTGTTATTGCCCGAAACGGTGAGCAACAGTTTCTCCAGGCTTCCTATCACCCCTTCGCTCAGCCTGTGATCCTCAGGAGCACTGCCGTTTAGCTCACGCAGCTTACCTAGAACACAGTGGAGGTACCATTTAGAGACAAGTTGCAATGAAAAGGTCATTAAACATGGGGTTGGGCTGTTGACTTACTGAGAATCTGCGTAGTGTTGGCCTGTTCAAACATAACGCCGTCCGTTTTGGGGAAGTAAATGTTTGCAGCAGATTTTTGGAGAGCAGCGGACGAGTAGGCGCTACCACCTGGAAAAGAGGCAAGAGGAAAAGGTAGAGTCAGCCCTCTATATCTGCAAGGTATTAGATCCAGGACCCACCACATATAACAACACCAAGATGAGCTGCCAAAGCTAAAACTGAGCATCAGAGTGGGGAAGAAAGGTGATTGAAATTACTTTATCTGGCCTTGTTGGTGCTGCTAGACTAGCTGGCCTAGGTTAGAAACTCGGAGAATAAAAAATGGAAAAATAAATGGACCAATGTCTGTTATAAAAGTATATAAACCCTTGTTTAAAATGAAAGAATTGAGTCAGTTCTAAAAGCAAAAAAGGGCTCAGTAATGGAAAGATACAGTGGCTGGTGAGTGTATGTAGACTGCTCACAAATATTAGGGGATATTTTATTGGGGATATTTCATTTTAATATATCCCTTCATTTATGTGAGCAGTATAATTTATATAATATCTAGATTACTTATAATATGTAAATTAATGTGTTTAAAAATGTTTAACGGTACTTCAGAGAAACTGAGGATATGTGAAACTGTGGTTGGTTGTCTCTATGAATAAAGAGAGCAGACTGTATGCAGAAATGAGAAGGAGTATGTCTCTATGGACACTGCGATGCTCCTACCTGTGAAGGGATCAGCCACGCCTGCAGGTGCATTAGCAGTAGGTCCTGATCCAGGTATATACCGCCCTGCACCTAAAAAGCACACATATTTAATCACATTATTTAGCTCCAAACTGCATAAGAGAATAATCACAGTGTAAAATTAGCTACCTGTGAAGGGATCTGCGCCAAAGGACTGCCGCGGGTCTGCCGAGCCAGGAATGTAACGACCAGAACCTGAAAAAAGCCAAAGCTGTAACATAACTGATAACTTCTCCATTTTTATGCTCGATGGTAGGGCTGCGCCAAAACAAAACAAAAAAACTCTAAAACTATATATTGTTCTATAAATAGTGTGTAAACTACTGATGGAAATGTGAATCGCAGTCCTGAAATGCAGAAAACTGACTTTAGGATTCCTCTCTTGTGTTTTAGCAAAGATTCAAAGATGAGAATAAGAAACACTATGTCACTATGGTAATGTTTTTGGTCATTTTGGTCAATTATCTGTCAAAGACGGTAAACAGGACTGTGGTGGCCTGTGGTGGCCTGTGGTTAAGGTACTGGACTATGGACTACCCAAGCTGAGCCAGGCCCTTAACAGCTGCGTGGATTTTAAGACTGGATCAGTTAAGTTGCTTCAGATAAGAGGATCTGCTATATAACAAAGGTAAATAAACATTTAAACAGCTGTATTGATAGGAAACCCTACCTGTATTGGTTGATTTGTGTTTATGAATAAATATGAAGCATATACACAGTACGTTCCAATCAAATTACAATTATACTTTCTAAAAAGATGCACCAAAATGTCAAATTTTGAATTTTCAGAAGACCAAACCAGCACTGTTTCTGACCGAAATGGTTACCTAAATGTAAAATCAAGGGTAAAAAAAATGTCTACTCATGTAAGGTCTCAAAAACAGTAATGTAACTTAGAAACATAGATCAACCAACACTGTAGTTTTAATTCTGTGTTCCAGTTTTGGCCCTCCCTACTGCCCATGTACTGGAATATCAACTGGATGGAACGTCACATAGCTACAAGTACACACTGCATCAGGTGTCAATTCCAAGCAGGACAGAAGAAATCTGCTTACCTGTGAATGGATCTACAGCAGAGGCCGGTGCTGGGCCTAGTGTGTGTCCCTTAGTGTTCTCTATGATAAAATTAGCCACCTGGTCCAGGAACATGGGGTTCAGGTCATTCTTCTGTAAAAAGTTGTGCGCCGCTAGCCAGGGATCGTCAATCACGTTATATGGGAGCTTCATGGAAGGCCCACCTTCATTGATATCGATGGTGAAAACAAAGTCGTACTCCTGGAGAATGGGGAGAGTAAAGAGAATACTCAACAGTTTGTTATACTCTTGTATTATTTATCCTGCGTATATAGAGCATAAATAAGTAACCTGTAAGTGAAAAGCATCAACCCTGCTAGCACAACATAAAGACATAATGCGCAAAACTTCAAACGTTGGGACAGGTGGGCTACAAGAAGGACCTACTCAGTATTACTCTAGTGCTCCTAATATAGTTCTCTGTGAGTGCAAACATCCGGCTTACTTAAAAGCAACCCAGTGAACGTTTGTAGCGCAAACCGCTTACTTTTCATTAGTTGTGTTGTGTTGTTTGTAGTATTATAAGCATTTCAGCCATTCAACACTGCAGATCCATGAGCAGAGGCGAGAGTTCAAGGCTACCTTAACGGTCATGTTGGCACTTGCTTGTTTGAAACTCTGTTGATGTGTTTAGAGACCTTTTATGCAGGTTACTCGTGTTTATGTATAAGACTTTGCACTACTTATTTGTATCAAGCTGTAAATGGTATTCTTGATTGTATGTGCCTGTACTAGAGGTGGGGAAAAATTTGCGATAACGATTCTGAATCGATTAACAAACGTCAGTAATCGATAATCGAGCACACTTGCATCTGAACATGTAGACCAGCTTCTGTTTTTGCACAAGAACTTTAGCTCTCACTAACTGAGCTCTTTAACGTCTATTTTGACTCTCGGTCTTGCTTTTTGCTGCTTTTTTTTTTCCAAAAGTTTCCCTTTTGACCTCCTCTGGGGGAGGGGGAGGGGGAGGGGGGGGTCTAGGCAATCGCTGGCGATAATTGCTGGAGTTAAGCCCCGCTACGTCAGTGAAATAACGCCACTCTTACCCTGATTGGAAAATGGTCGGTGATGAACACAGGGAAGCTGCGTGTTTGTTCAGCTAGTTTTAACGATGATGCCTTTTACTAATGAGGCTTCAGACCGACCGCTAAACTGCTAAACTAAAAGAGCAACGGAGAAAAGGCGCAAAGAAAGCAAAAAATGGATACTTAAAGAATATTCAACTCAAAATAGACGTTACATGCATAAATATTCTGTTCACAAACCGGTTTTTACTACAAAATGTAAATCTTTGGCTACATTTTGTGCATCGATAATCGTTCCCCTCTGAATCATAATCAAATCGAATAGTATACAGCTTACTGTGTTTTTAGTAAAACTGTATTACTGGGTATGCTTGTTCCTGCCATACAAAAGAATATTCATTCATCCTTCTTGTTTCTTAGGTACTTTTGCCAGCTTTTGGATGGCCTTGAATATTTGCACAGCCAGGGAATTGTTCACAAAGACATTAAACCAGGGAATTTGCTGCTGACCACAGATGGGGCTTTAAAGATCTCAGACTTGGGTGTAGCAGAGGTGAGCTACTTTTTCATTAGTCCAGCCTTTTTCTAAACAGGGTAAGTGATCACACATGGAGCTTGATATACAGTGGTACCTTGGTTCTTGTCATTAATTTGTTCCATAAGGCTTGTTGAGAATCAAAAAAGAAAAGTACTGGGCACATTTTTCCTCATACAGAATAATGTAAATTGAATAAATTTATAGCAGACTCAGAAAATCCAGATTGTATACTATACTATAAACACAGCGCAGATCTTCACTGGGAAAGGGATATCGTGAGACTTATTCACTGAACTACTGTGTACTGAATCATAAATCGTGTTTCGGTTGAAGTGAGTCACGCAGTTAGGCTCATGCAATTTTAAACAAGGGCGTCAAGTACCGAGCAAATGGTGAGAACTGAGACACAATTTTCTGGTCAGAAAGCATTGAGAACCAAATCCGATAAATTCCAGTTTGGTCGAGGAACCGAGGTACCACTGTACTTGAATTTAGCTGCTTGAGTTAGACACTATAGGAAAAGGGGGTGCGAAATGTCACCAGATTAAAGGGTGAGGTTCGTATTTAAAAATAAATATGCAAAGTTAGTAGTCTGTATTATCTACACAGACTGAGCAGGTCCATGAACAACATAATTTGACCCTGTTAAAATATTTCAGTATTTGCCTTCGTTAAAATACCTTGTAGAGCAAAATACCTGCAGTGATTAAGTCTTTTTTAGTATCTGAATATTCACTAACTGTCTCTTTTTTTTAACTGTCACTACACCCTTATTTGACAGGATACATTTGTTTCATTCTTACATTTATCTTCTAAGCCAAGGAGGATACGTCCCTTTTTGAATCTTCTTTTTCCCTGGGCTTTTTATCTTATACCGTTGTCAAGGTTTTTCCTTTCCACTATTGCTTTAGGGACTTTAGGGACGCAGAATTTAGGATTGGGCTTTGCCATTAAAAGTGAATCTAAAATTATGCTCTTTATAAGTCTGACCTGACTTAACATTTATAGGTATCCACATCCAACGAGGCAGCTTGTCGAGTTATAGCAAGTAGCTCAACACTTAATATTTCACCAAGTGCTTCTGACCCACTTGTTCATTTACAGCTAATAATTATTAGCTATTGCTGTCACATTAGCATTTTCTTCTGTGGTCTGCACTCTGCTTCAGGCTCTTCACCCGTTTGCAGAAGACGACACGTGTCGGACAAGTCAGGGCTCGCCGGCATTCCAACCACCCGAGATTGCAAATGGCTTGGACACCTTTTCAGGGTTTAAAGTGGACATCTGGTCTGCGGGAGTAACACTGTGAGTGACTCACAATCACAGAGCTGCACTATCGTGCACCAGACTCGTTAGTGCAGCCAGAGAACCGTTATTTTAGTGATGTTTTTCTTTATTTGAGGACTTGGAGCTTGTATGGAAAGTTGTATTCACGTTACTGTGCAAAAGTCATAGGCCACCATTAGTTTCGATATACTTTTTGATTTAGCAGTAGTTTAATGACCTTTTACATTATTTGTAAGCCTCTTTAGTAGAATACAGAGAATAGAATTGTACAATATATTTATATGTAGTATTAAACGCTTTCAAAAAGGGAAGAACAGCTTCGTTTATTCTGGAAAAGTGGCATTTTGGGGTGATGGTTCCAAGTTTGAGCTTTTTGGTTCCCATCATTTAATAATTAGTTTTATATGGTCTATAAATGGTATACCATCGCTCAAACAACAAATTTAGTGGTGGTCTAAAACTTTACGGTACACAGTGCTGGAAATAAAATGTATTGTGATTGTTATTGTGTATCATACAACCTCTGAATGTATCTAGGACTGTCTTATCACCACCACAGTCTATTATGTTGGTGAAAGATCCTGGTTTGCTGATTCATATGCACTCAGAAGAGGAAAACAATCGCATCATCTGGTGTGGGGAAAAAGCCAGACTCCGAGTTGCTCCTATAGAAACAGAAAGGAAACCATTAAATCTATACCAGCTTGAATTACAAACCATGTATTTTTTTGCTTTAGATCAGCTACACTATTGTGGCGGAATCTGTGCCAAACACAGGTGACTCATGTAAATAAGTCATTTGTTTACATTTAGTCATGTAAAAGTAGGTCAAAGAGACCTATAACTGTCCAGGTGACTGTGCATTAAGTGCCTTGCTTAAGGACCCAGCAGTGGCAGCTTGAGGTGGGATTTGATAGAAATGCACAAAATTCCTGGGAGACGAGAAAAGTTTGCACATGCAAGTTTCTACTAAAAGTGCCTAATGAACTAAATACGTTGCATTAAAAATGTTCTGGTAATCACTGTTGTGATTTTACTATTGAATGATTTTAAAAAAGCGCACAATGCATTCTAAGCAATAAATGTTAAAGCTTATATGGGTGACTTGGTGAGTCCAGTCCAGGTCCTGTGTTCCATGGTTGAGTTGTCTGGGTCTGTGTGGAATCTGCATGTCCTTCCCATCTCCCATCTCTCTCCTAAACATGCATGTTAGGTTAATTGATGTCTCTAAAGTGCCTCCAAGTGTATTTGTGTGCCCTACCGTACACTGGCGCCCTGTCTAGGGTAGCTTTGCGTCTTGTCACAGGATGGACACCGGCTTCACACAACCCTGATCAGGGTGAAGCAAATAAAAAAAATAAAGGAATAAATGGAGCTTATATTGTGCACTCATCAGTCTGTAGTGCTTTGTAAAGAAACAAACATTTCTATAATGCCACGTTTGAGCAAGCAAAGCAAGAATTCACAGTAAATGTGCTTAAAACTGAAGCTATTAACACTAATATTTGAATCATTTGACAGCACTAATTGGCAAATGTTAAGCAGGTTTTGTTTATTGTTCGTAAGCAGTTCCATATGCGCCTAAGTTTCTGTAAATATGCTTACAAATGTACAAAATGGTTCCTTACCCTCCTGAGTTTACAGCACTAATCCTTCTGTTCATCTCCTGCAGATACAACATAACGACGAGCCTGTATCCATTTGAGGGAGATAACATCTACAAGCTATTTGAGAACATTGGCAAGGGAGATTACACTATTCCAGAGGAGTGCGGCCCACTGCTGACTGATCTTTTAAAAGGTATTCAGAATATTCAATGTAATCCAATAAATCCATCCGTCCAAATGTAATCCATCTTTCTTTTTAGTTATTTGATTAAATCTACTCTTTAAATGTCTTATTTTTTAGCTACAAAGACTGTCCTTTTTGGGGGGTTTGGCAACCTTGACATATCAGTTGTGTAATGCGTAATACTCGAGTAGTCATGATCCCAAAATGTCCACTTTGACACGGGTTTGACAAGTGTTGCAATATTAACTTAATGCTGCTATTGGGAGTACAGGTATGCACCGTTTTAATGACCATCCCATCAACGACACCTTTTTAACAGCTGATGTTGTAAATACACTGCCCACAAAAATTAGTGGGTGTCTAATTATGGGATATATTTTGAAGTGTCCCCTAATGTTTGTGAGCAGTATATTAAACAGTCATACATCTGTTCTCTGCCACCTCAGAACTTGAACACTTTCAATCCATTAATCACTCACATGGTTATCTACACTATTATAAAATAAGCTGCTGATGATTTTGGTTGCACATGTGCAGTACACCTGCATTAATGCATGTAATAAAGTGTAAAAAAAAAAAACCAGATGAATTCAATTTACATTATTCCATCCTGTTTTCGTTACTCAACAAGCATTCTGGAACAAATGAATTATAGCAGGAAAAATGTATTTCTTTATATAAATGAAAAAGGCAGCAGAGGTCGTCTTTTAAGAGGAGAAGTCCGCCGTGTGTCTCCACCAAACCTTTCAGCTATTAAGCTTTAAAGGCCATTTTTAAGTACATGTGCCTGTCCTATTGTGAATACAATCGGCAAACTCACCTGCCTATTCTTACCTGTATTTAGACTGGCCACAAGAAATGGGGAATAATGAAGTATCCCCTAATTATTGTGATATTATTGTACTGGATACAGACACACACAAATGATGGACCTGCCTTGATTAGCAGTTGAGGCGTCTATACTGATTGGCTGTTTATGTGCACCCTCTTTGTAGGGATGACACTTTCATTCATTTATGTTTTGTTACACCCCTGGTTGTTTGGATATATTTGCACGTTTAATAGCTGCTGTAGGATTTATAAAGGTCATCGCATGTATTCTAGTTTTAGTTGTGTTCTCGCTTATGTTTCTTGTCAGTAAATACATAAACAAATTTGCCATTTTCTCTCATTTATACACCACGTCAGAGTTAAAAAATGCTCCTAAAACATTAAAAAAAAAAAAAAAAACAAGTTTTGTTAGTTAAACTTGTCAGGGATTCCAATATGTGACATTAGCTGACGAGTGCTTTGTGGTTTCATATAGTAAAATTGTAATTAGGTTACGCATTTAAATACCCATTACTGGTGGGGTTTTGATTTGAGAGAAGAAATGCAGCCCTGTGATGTTCTTTTGGTGTTAGTGTACTGCTGATGAGGTGTCTGCATTCTGCTGCATTTCAGACCTGTGTGCAGTAGATGGCACTCTGCCATCACACCCAATTATTAAAACGTCTCTTTCGAGTCATCAGAGCGTCTCTAAGCGTGTCACGTCTTTTTTTCTTATTTATGATTACGAGGTGACTTGAAGGGGAGGAAGTCTAATGCTGACGTAACTGAAAACCAACAGAATTTATTAATTTATTTGTTTTGATCAGAACTGAAAGTCCTAGGAGCTTAGAACCGTCTGAAAAGTTCTCCATCATTTTAGTGCTTGTCCTAATTCTTAAGGCTCTAGTTCCTTCATTCCTGTCATGTGTGTGCTGTGATTATTTTAAACAGGAGTGCACGCTCACATCCTCAAGCCCACTAAAGGCGTCTTATCGTTAATTTGTAACGGCTATGCTGTTAAGTTCTGGGGCTGGATTTACAAAAGCGTCTTAAGAAATAAAATCACTTTACAGAGAAAAAAAAGAAAAAATTGCTATTCTTTAACTAACTTAGTAGACTGAGTTGACAAGGAAAGCGTTGAGGATTTATCATCTATAAACTGCTTTCTGCAGTCGCTTCACAATTCTATTTTCCTAGGAGAATTTCTTCCCTGCTGTTGTTTGCTACTTTTTTTTTTTTTTTTTTTTTTTTTTTTTTTTTTTTTTTTTTTTTTTTTTTTTTGAATGCTTGGCTTGATGTTTTCCATCTGAGTGGATTGAGCGAAATAACAGAAATAACGATAAATACAAATTACAAATGCATTTCGCCGTATATTATAAGCTGTAAAACGTGAAATAGCTTACATAAGAAAACAATGACCATTTTCTTAAGATAATATTTGAGAACTTGTTGTTTTTGAGAATTAAATTTAATAACATTCTTAAGAACCTTTACATTTCTTAAGAAATCTTTAATGAATCCCTAACTTTACTGTCACTCTGAGCAGTATTTAATATATGAGCATCTATGCTTAACTGCTCTTTGGAGGAAGTATTTTGCTTATGCAGACTTTTTCAGTGTCCAAATACACCTTGTTAATATTTTCTACAAAGATTGTTGTGTTTTTTTGGAATATACTGGTGTTGTGAAACGGACGGTGATGATGCATATTGTAATAAGTTGTGTCCTGCAGTGTGTGCACCCTGATAATAATTAAAACCCACATTGTGCCATTTGCAGCTGGTTAGGGCCCTGCAACCCTCAGTCAGTTTAGGCAGGTATGAATATGATTGAATATAATTGTAACATTCTAAGCACCTGTATTTATCTTAATTCTCTCTCTATTTTAATTCCTTCAGTTCAAAATGAGTCAGATATACTGCAGGCTTGTGAATTTGATATGGCTCGTTATTGTTTTTTGTTAGTTCTTTCTTTTGTTTTTGGGTTTTTCTGAGACTTTGTGAAATAATGTCTAGAGTTGCAATGTTCGTTATGTTTTAAAAAAAAATATTTTACCGCTTTTTATTACAAACTACAAAAATATCAGATTGTCTGAATTCATTGACAAGCAGTGCTTGCTTTAGTTTTATATTCACTGTGGCAGTTTTGTGTGTAAATTCTGATATCATGTGACACATCGTACTATAAGAAGCGTTCTTATTTTGAAATTCTTTTAGGCAATTATCGATATTGGGCAAGGTCTTGCTTTACCAATGAGGTGACCCAGATCCAAGCAATTGCGCTTTAGCATTTTTCCATTTATTTAGGTAGTATTTGGTCAAATAATAAATGACTTGTCTTAATTGCTCATCTTTTTGACCTGGGTTCTTCTGTTGTCTGGTTGCATTTTCACGAGATCACATTAGATACATACATAGAGATGTATTTCTAATCGGAGGGAAGACGCCACTCTTTGGGGTGATTTTTATGAGTTTCGACAAGCTCTGTCTAGTGGTCTGTTCTTCTCTGCTGAGTGTGTCACCGTTTGTTAGCATCTTTTCCACTTTTTCCCTCTCTGTCTCTCTTGCACATCTAAACCCACGCTGCATTTGTTGGATGCTCTGACATCTGCCCTGAAGGCTGGTCAGTAGCTTCCAGGGTCTAATGGTCAAGCCAGATTTAATGACACCTCTCTCTCATAATTAGTCTGAGCCTGTACAGCTGCATCATTGATTGCGTTCATCTTGATGTAGATGGTCTTTCTTGTTTCACAGGAATGCTTGAATATGACCCTGGGAAGCGATTCTCAATACAGCAAATTAGGCAGCACAAGTAAGTAACAAGGCACTTTTTAAAATGTATTTCACTGTTTGTTTTCCCCTCCATGCAGAAATCGAGCATCTTGGCACAGTGGTTCTCTCAGAAGCACAGGACGGCAATCACGAAAAAATTAATCAATTATCAGTTTAATCAATTTTCTGTTCAAATTGTAATGTAGACCTGATGATAAGGCAGATAAGTGAAAATTCTGAGTATGGCTGTGTGGCGCTCTTTGCTACTGCAAGCTTGGTTCAGAGTCATCATTAATATGTAGTTGTCAGTAAGTGAGGGAAATTGTAGTGAGAGCAGGAGTGTGGGACTGTTGGTTTTGCTTGGGTTGTAAGACTGTGTAAGGGATGGGTGTGGGGGCTTGATTTTTGTATATGGTGAACCATTTTGGAGTTGATCTGGCCACATTTTTAGGGTCCTTATCTTGCTAAAAGATCTAGTGATGACCCATCTTCAGCTTTCAGGTAGAGGCCACAATATTTCGATTTAAAATCCTGGTATTCTAAAAAGTTCATGATGCCATACACCCTAACAAGGTTCCTGGGGCATTTCGAAGAGAAACTAGTCTACAACATCACCGATCCTCCTCCATACTTCACAATGGGCATAAGATTTTCCACATAATCATCTGTTGTGTTATGCCAGACCCAATATTGCTGCCGAAAAGTTATATCTTGGTCTAATGTAAACAAAGCATGCTGTCCCAGTACCGCTTAGCAAACTCCTGACATTTATATTCATGCTCATGGCATATAGAAAGCACCTGGTGGTTATTATGGAGACTTTGTGACACCAAGATGCTACTCTTTGCAATTCTCCAACAGTGAGCTTTGAATAACTTTGTATTTCTCTTGCAATTCTGCTTTTCAACTTCCTTATGATTCCTCAGACTGTAGATCTGGGCTGTTGTTGGCAAGTGGCTATTTTCTTGTAGTCATTGCCTGACTTCGGAATGTTGACAAACATCTGCCTCACTTGAATCGTATTTTCTTGTCTTTGCCATGTTGAAGAGTGGATAAGAGAAATGGTTCCCCAGGGAAACAGGAAGTGATGAATTATTACTTAAAGCTTCCTAGATACTCTGATCAACATTATGAACTGCAGTAGAAATGACAAAAAGGCTCCAGTTACATTTATTTGTTGGCTGCCAATAATTTGTGGCACGGGTGAAGTTTTTGAAAAAGAAATACACTGCTCACAAAAAAATTAGAGGGTATTTAAAAAATGAAATCTTTAATAATGAAGTATCCCATAGATTTTGTGAGCAGTGTATTACTAAGTCAGGATTTTGTTTAATTAGATGTTACATTTTTCTATCATTTTTAGTGTGAGATTTTGCTTCTGCAATAAAAGTTTTATTTATTATAAGGCTTTTAAGACCACTTGGCTAGGGGTGCCAATACTTGTGAAGGGCGCTGTATATCAGACTGGAGAAAAGAGCAGAAAGAGAAAATGGGTCGAGATTAAATGGGGGGAGGCGTGGGAATTGAAATGGGCAAAATGGAGCCTAGGAATGATGGATAAATGGAGGAGAGTAGGAGAAAAGAGAGAATGGTAATGATCTCCAATAAGCATCTGCATAAATATGGTCTGATGAGATGGAATTTTTTATGATTGACAATAACAAGCTTTGAATTCTGCAGTGCTGATTGACCTTCACTTGACAAAGAAATTAGATGGGTAACGGGGAGAGACTAAGCAGCAAAGGGATCAAGAACAATCAGGGAATAGAATGACTGGAATTAGATCTTTTTGTTTTGGCTGAAAACAAATGCTCATACCAGCCTAACCTAACGCAGGGTTATAGGGAGCCGGACCTAAGTGGCAACACAGGAGGCATGGCGGCAATCCATTGCAGGCCACATGAACACACGCAGTCATTCATGGCGGGACATCATGATAACGGATCACACACATCTTCCCATTGTGGGAGGAACCCAAATGGGAAACTAACTGGGCCCTCTGGAGCTATGGTACCAACTACTGTGCCACCATCCTGCAAATGGGTCTTTCGTGGATATTTCATATTCCATTTACTAGACGACTCAACTGAATATTCTGTGACTAGAATTGATCAGATGTCCTTTGTTTACCCCTTCTGTTTCATTTGGCCCTGATAGTTGGGTAAGGAAGAAACACCCGCCTTCAGAGCCTCCCGTGCCCATCCCACCCAGTGCAGAAACCCGTGATGTCTGGAGGAGCATGACAGTGGTGCCCTACCTGGAAGACCTCCATGGTTACTGCGAAGAGGACGAGGATGACGAGATGTTTGATGGCGAGGATGACATCATCTATACTCAGGACTTTACAGTGCCAGGTAATCACTCAAATCTGGACTGTTTAATACTAAGTTATTAAACTAAGTTAGTTTTATGTAAGCAAGTTTCAAGAAGAGGTTGTTATCCCTACTGTCTCTTCACATTTCTCTTTCAATTTCCTGGAGAAAAGACCTTCTGGTTGGAAGGTATTTGAAATGTAGAGATATTACATAAAACACCAAAGTTTCAGCCACTAAGAATTTTCAGTCGAAAGAGAAAAAAATCCCTCTCGTGCACACGGCACTCTGCTTCATCTCCCTGCAGGTACACGCAGTGAACTTCAGCTAATACCAGCGCTTTTGCCACCAGTCCATGGCTTGTAGAGAAAATATACGCAATAAGTGAAATGTGGAACTGTTTTGAGGTCTTAAACACAACAAAACCAGTCTGCGCTAGATGTTTTAAACCTACACAAACCTAGGGAGACGATACTCACAGAGCAGCAGTTTAGCGAACATTGTAGATAACATTTCCATCATGCTAACGAACACGCATAAATCGGCCGAGAGAGATCTGTTACAAGTGATCTTTTTAACCATTTGAGTTAAGGGCAAAATCTGGTCAACTTGCAAATGTGGTAAACATCTCTATATGTTCATACTGGTAATAGTCAGTTTACCATAAATCCTGAGGGGTGGCACAGCAATAAGGTCACGAGTTCAATCCCTGGGTGGAACAGTCTGGGTACTCTCTGTGTGGAGTCTGACTCTCCATCCTGTGTCTGCATGGATTTACTTTGAGTACACCAGTCTCCTCCCACAGTACAAAGACGTGTGTTAGCTTCATTAATTACACTAAATTGGAATAGTGTAATTGGTGTGCCTGTGTGTGTGTCTGTGGTATGACTTGTCATGATGCAACTTTGAGTGTGTCGCTGAAATGGCCACTGATGCTGATAGGGATGTTAAATAAACCAAATAAACAAACAACCATCTAAACCGCTAAATATTAGTAATTCACAATCGCAAGGATATCATCAGTACTACTTGTATATATGATCTGATAATATTTATTCAGCTCAGGTAGTTTGTCAGTAATTATGTTGCCATATATATATGTGTGTGTGTGTGTGTGTGTGTGTGTGTGTGTGTGTGTGTGTGTGTGTGTGTGTGTGTGTGTGTGTGTGTGTATATAGGTGTGTGTGTGTGTGTGTGTGTGTGTGTGTGTATATATATATATATATATATATATATATATGAGATGCATATATATTACTATTTATTATGATGTCATATAATAATGACATAATTATAAATAAGCATATATATATATAATTATATTGCCTGTCATATTAAATAGGAATAATATTTGACATATTAATAAGATCTTTTCTTGCATGAGACACATGACGTGCAAACCCCTCACCTACTTAAAATGCATCTCAAACCTCAGCTTAATAGGGGTAGAACACAAACTAGGCTGTTTTAGCACCACAAGTCAGAGCTCTGCCAGTGGGCATGTGACGCAGACCCAGGATGCCCCCATTCCCGGTTGCATAATGCCTAGGAAATTTTTCCTTAGCGCTCATGTGAGAACTGTATCAGGATGAGCACAAAAGTGATGAACATGTTCAGTAAAGTAGAATTTATATTGATTTACAGATCAGGTTGGAGAGGAAGAGGAAGAGGAGGAAGAGTGTAGGCCAGAACGAAGTCGTGCTGTAGTGAAACCGGTGTGCATCAACGGGACCGAGCCTGCAGCACTAAAACCCAAATCAGAGCGGCGAGCCAGCTCCTCCTCCAACCCCTCCCGCAAAGGCATGTCCACGGCAAGCAAGATCCGCAAACTCTCCACATGCAAGCAACAATGACCATGTTCCCTGTCCTCTGCCCCATCCATCGGCCCGTCTCTCTGTACAGGTGAGTGCAGAGCTGAAAGCGTTCCTGTATCACCAGCTTAAGTTCTGTATTAAACGCAAACGCGATTAAACCAAAATCCGCCAAGTAGGGACGCTATATTTATTTTAGTATTTATAGACCGTTTTAGCCGTAGAACATGCAGAACGTTTGGGTTTCATCGTAGGGCTTGAATGAATTCAGTCTATAATGAAACTTTCACAA
>JAUZST010012311.1:0-11515 GCA_034779995.1 Parotocinclus haroldoi
GTGTGTGTGTGTGTGTGTGTGTGTGTGTGTGTGTGTGTGTGTGTGTGTGTGTGTGTGTGAAAGAGAGAGAGAGAGAGCGAGAGAGAGAGTACAGGGAAGGATGAAAAATTGATTTAGAGTTTAGAAACACCTTGGTCAGGCACAGTTTACAGGTCGTGAATATGGAGAACTAGAGTGAATTTGTGATACCACATGTGTTTGGACATAATTGCAATGACCTCATCCTCATGTTGTTTGTAGTCGACTTATTTGCATGTCATCGCCTTCCATAGTCTAGGTGACATATTTCGATTTGTTGCAGTAAAACTGCAACGAAGAAAAAACAGACCTCACCAAAATCACACTACAAAGCGAGGAATAATATGTGATTTAAATGTGTGCATTAAGAGTGCAATGTTGAAAAATAATTGCTTAATCAAACCAACCATTATTAAGAATTTTATAAATGAATCTCTTTGAAGAGCTTCACATGCTTGTAAGTGCTTCACGTCTTTGACCTAGCTGATTTGTGACAAGACATAATCTAATAAATATTGTAAACTAGACCTCAATTATATTGCTACAGCTAAAGAAAAGAGTAAAAAAGGAGTTATTTACACAAATGAGTACAGTATGGTACAAAATAGCCCCTCTTTCTCTTACTGCTGACAAGTGCTGACTTAATAAGGTCCATTTTATAATTAAACATTATATGTTAATCATTATATGTAAAAGCATTCTCTTTCACATCAAACCAACTGATTGAACAAATATATTGACTAATGAAATGACTAAAAATGATATTTTTAGGAGTTAGTAACTTGTATAAAAAAGGAAATATTCTTGGCCATATAGCCTTTGCTTTGTAACTTTTAAAGTAATGAATAGCATTTATAACAGTATAACCATGTGCAATAGAAATTATAAGATCTGTTGTAGGACTCTATATGCTCTTGTAAAAATGAGGTCAAAAACATTCAGAGATTATTGATGTTCATAACTGGGAATCCCACCTTTATTCCCATAGTGAAAGTTAATCCCACACCAACCAGGAAAGTGTGGGGAAATTAAATATATAAACAAGTCAGTACTATGTTTCATCCAAACATGAACATTATTTCAGTCCATGTCATTACTGAGCCCTGACCCTCCCTCAGATGAAGAGAAAAAAGCAAATATTTTGACAGTGGTTACAATTGGATGCCAGTTCAAACATGCAGAGCTAAATTGTCAACAGAATTTAGGTCTCGCACACCATTATTAATACAGTTGTTTATTAAAACTGCAGCACTGGGGTGGGGTGATCTTATGATTTACCTCTTCTCTCTCAGCTCTCCCTCGCTCTTGCTTTAACAACACAACAAAACAGCTCCAACTTCTGCTGATCAGAATATGTAAATGTCTAAAACACAAGAAAGACTTTATCTCCATCACACTGCACTCTTATGTGGAAAATGTTCACAGGTTTGTGTACTAAGTTTCTCGCGAATATACCTAAATACCCACAAGGTTCATAATGATATGAAACATGTTGCAAGTTTTCATAAGATAGTCTAGTATGGCTCCAAAATTGATCCTTGTTTTGAAACTGACTTTTAACATTTTAAAAGTAGTTGCAGTGACAGGTGGTGATTGTGTTAACAAAGCTTCATTCCCTTACCCCTTCCTCAAACCAATTATAACTATTGAAGCTACCAGCCTTGGACTAGGGTCCCTAAATTGGTACACTAGTGAAATAGATAGCTGCACCATCCAAGCATTGTGTTTTGGAACTAACCTTTGTTAAATTAAATGTTTTAACAAATGACATTTTTACCTTAATTCCATGATAGCAGAGTAAACATTTTTTTTTTAAGTTTGAGGACAATCCTTTTGTAATACAAACTCTGTTTTATCTAAGACAGGAAAACATCTTATAAACAGGCCAAAGACAATATGCTAAGAAGGAACATGTAAATTAGAAATGATTCAAATGTACATAGAGTAACCACCCACTTAGGGTGTCTTTATTTCTTACACATACTTTTACTTGAATAATTATTTTACTGAGGTGACTTTTTAGCTGAACCCTGGTGTTAAATTTCTTTCTAATTAGAGTAATTGAATTGGTGAGTCCAAGCAGCATGGTCTGAGGACAAAGATATGAGATACATACCCAAAGGAAGCAGAACGAGTCTATAAATATAATTTACAATTTATTACAATCTGTGTGTTGTATTTTTCTTTCAGGTTGATTATAAGCTAAAATAATAATATAATATAACCAACAAAAGCAATTCTGTTCAGTCCAGCAGCTCAACCCAAATGTTTTCAAGATCTGTTTTTGGAGGTTTTCTTATGCTGTCCCTCAATCCCCCATATATATAGTTGTGTTAACTTTTCATTGACTACAAATGCGTTAGAACACGTTCATCTTGAAGACTACTTCAGCAACTTATCACAAATTGACTGACTTGACTCTTTTGACTTGACTTTTTTTAACTGAAATATTCCCATAGTGTCAATACCATGGATTTCCAGAAATTGTTTTATTATTTAATTTATGGACAATGCATTTGCCCATAGCCCGAAGCTGAGCGTCTATTCACTTCAGTGAGACTACATGGAACATTTTTTTAAATTGCCTCAAGACTCGGTGGTCCTTGGATAAATGCCACAATTTTGTCCTCAGATGCTCAGCGCCTCTGGGGGTGAATGGAGCTGTGATCTGGCCTAGGCTGGCCTGGCCTGGATGTGGATGTAAATAATTTTGGCAAAAATTATAAATTCTGATTTTGGCTAAGCCATTTCCGGGTGTAGAAAGGGGTTTCTCGTCTCTCTTAAGTCTTACAACCACAACAAAATTGGCCAAGACCGATTTAAAGGACAGTGGTCAAGTCCTTGAAAAAGATGCCAACTTGTTGCGATAGGTTGACAGACCATTTTCTTGAAAAGGAATTTAGATCAGATTTTAATGTCTAAATAATTGGCAATTTTATGATGCAAGGTGACAATGAGCCATCACTGGTGGCCACGCTCATAAATGTCTCCACAAATGGACTACTCGTTAGGGATCCTGAAAAGATCACTGCAGCTTGCAGAACAGACCAGCAAATGGGAAACGTTGTAGTGAACCTCTCTAAATCTGTAAAGGATTAAATGGATAAGAACGAACGAATGGATAGATAGTCTGAAAAGTAGATAGAGGGTTCAGTTAAGCAAACAAAATAGTATACTTGTTCAATTATATATTGAACAAAATTATCTAATATTACATATCTGTGAGTGGCAAAAAATGTGAAACTCTAAGAAATTAAGATGTTTGAAGATCAGTGATCTATAAAAGTCTAATCTTTACAACACATTTGTAAAAGTGGCATAACAAAGTTGTTGATAGTCATCAGTCGGAAGAAGTTTAAAACATCTCTAAAGTATTTGGAATCTACCAATTGTCAGACCTATTACGTAAAAGTGGAGGAAATTCAATGCCATTGGTATCCTTACCAGGAGCAGCAGACCAACATCAGACCAATATCAGTAACAGCAAGGCATGTTCCAATCTGTAAAGTCACAAAGAAACCCATAGTAACTTAAGGCCTTTCTCACATTGACTTCGGTTATTGTTCATGGGTCCTCTATCTTGGAAATACTGTGTATATTGTGTATGGCAGGTTTCAAAAAGAGTAAGCCACTGCTTTTCAGCATACGTTTAAAGTAGAGTCAAATTGGTGGAATATAAATGCATTGTTATAGGTGCCTCTGCTGTGAAAATGTAAGGGCACTGTAAACATTAGAAGGTTGTTGGCAGGGTTTTCATAATCTTAGAACTTCGACAGCAAGCTGCTAACACCTGCTACAACATGTGCTTTCAACATTAAAAGCCCCAATAAGGGCACATGTGCATTTAAATTGGTAAACTGGATTTACCAATTTGATTTAATCACTGCATTCAAACTGACTATACATCTATAATTACAATTGTTAAAATATTTGACATTGAGTCCTCTTGCAACTTACACCAACAAAATTATTAAACAAAATCTAACATACATGATTCTTGCAGTCTCCATTTTGTGTTAAAAATCTCAAATACACATAAGACTATGATAGACAGGATTCTTTGAAAGGCCAGATAAAAGCAAAACCTTTTCTATCATGACTTGGTTTCTGCTTTGATTGGCATATACTGTACCTTCTTTGCTGACCTCAGAAGGGTTGCAGCAGATTTTCAATGAGAACACACCAAAAGGTGGTTCTATGCTTGTGTGTAATGGGTGTCTAAGTTTATATATCATTGTTAGGAGCAAATTTCCTTGACTACTTAATATGTTTTATTTATTTTACAAAAAATGCAATGTTTTGTAAAAATCACAAAGAGTCAAAAGATTTGCTTTAGGTTACTAAGGTTAAGTTTTGGATTAGATCTAGCATTACTTAGCTGCAGTAATTGTATATGAAGGGAAAGTACCCATAGTGGTAGAAATGCAAACACACACACACACACACACACACTCTCTCTCTCTCTCCCTCTCTCTCTCTCTCTCTCTCTCGATCTGTGTGAGTCTGCCAGTTAGCAGTCAGAACCTGTTTAATTTTGACGAGACAAAATGGAATACTCAAATACTCTATTCCGCTCAACTATTGTGGCAGAAACTGGGGCTCATGCATTAATTTTATACTGAAGTGGCAGTTTTCACCTCCATGTATATTGTTGACACAATTTAAATTCAGAGGTGGATCGCAATGCACAACATTTTGGGGGAAAAGACAGCCTTAAATACATCTTTTATTATTTTAATACATTTCTCAAGAAATTGGTATACAGAGCACTTTTCTCACCATTATTTTTAACCTGTCCACTTAAAAACAGTGTATGTGGTTAAAAGAAAGCAAGTTGGGAATCCTACATAGAAACTTACAGAAAATGGCAGAGTACAGTATGTAAGTCAATAAAACAAAACATACATGAATCATTTTTAACAATAATAAAATTATCTTCATTTTCCTTGCTTAACAATAGCAGTCGGCTTTATCTTCTGTGGGTTTCATGTAAATAACTACTGATGCGTGTTTTGTCTTACTGTATACCACATGAAAATTATAGATTAATTAATATTCAAATATATTCAAGTCCCAAATCTTAATTTTGTCTTGACTGCAAGTTTTATATGTCACATACCGAGCAGAATATGTTTTGTAGGCCACTACCAGCCGGCATCACAATGGAATGCAAGTTTCCAGCTGAAGCCTCAACCTGATAGATGTGGGGATCGAAGCAAGATGGTACAACTGGCAGAGCTTTTGTTCTCAGAGTTGACAATCCTTATCTCTGGTAGGTTAAGCTGCAAAGTTGTGTTTTGGTTGTGATGTCAAGCATGATTGTTCCCCTGGCATAGTCATCCCCAGAGGTTAGTTCCCAGACAGCAAGTCCAGACTGAGTTTATTTCAGACAGTCTCCTGCAGTAGGCCTTACATGCACTTCAAACATCATGTATAAGTTGCTCACAAACCTGATAGCCTGTGGTTAGAAAAGTTTTCCTGGACTTTAAACTACTATAGCATCTGTCTGACAGTAGAAGTTTGAAGGGGCTCTGTTGAGGGGGTCTACTGTCTCTGATGATGCTGAATGCTCTCTTGATGACTCTGGTGTGATAAATGTGCAGTAGTGAGGAAAAGTATGTTCCTGAAATGGATTGTGCAGTTTTGATCAGATGCCTGGACAGCCTTCCTGTTCTAAGCTGTGCAGTTATTATCAAACTGTGGTGATTGGGTGTTTCTCACATTGACGTATATTGCAGACAGTAAGAAATGTCATGGTTTGTCTATGCAATATTTCATTTTTTAATAAACATCCATTACTACATTTCAGGCACAATCCAACATATGTTGAGACAGGGCAATGCATAGTTAGTACTGAATTTATAAAAAAAACTAAATAATAATGTGTTTTCAAACAGGTGTGTGTATATGTGTGTATAATATATACATTCTGTTAAATGGTAATCATTACAACATACTTTGATGGGGCAGTCTTGTATAAATTCTTAATTCTAAGTTACGTCGAGTCACTTGAATTGTATTTGTATAGGACCCTTTACACTAAAATCTTGTCTCAAGGCAAGTTTACCAAAAGCAAAGTTACAGCACCAGCAGCAAAATCAATGGGAGAACCAGAATTTTCAATGGACAGATCTTTCTTGGAAAGATATATATATATAAAACAGGATTTTACAGACGCAGACACACCATGTGGATCAAATATGATTCTGTCTCAAAACACACTCCTAAACCTGTTTTAGAGCGTTTGATAAACAGAGGGATGACGTAAAGCATGTTCTATTTAATCCATGTTTTCACCATGATTAATCAGTCTTTAATAACAATATTCGACAGCATATACAGAGACACTTTAGGCTGATTTGATTACTATATTTCTGAATTGCAGCAACCTGGTTGGATTGTGCTGATATTCTGACATACTTAAATCAATAATATTTTTGTGCTTTATGTGTTTGCATCAGTTTTTCAATGTAAGATACATTGGCTTTGCCTTTATTATTTCTGATATAACAGGAAATCATTGAATTCCAGAATACACAACCAAACAATTTGTATTATTTATAAGAGTCTTCTCTTTCAGCTGTTAGCCTGCCAGTAGCTGATTTGTGAACCATTAAAGCTACACAGTTGTTATATTTTATAATAACTACTGATGAATACAGCATGCACAAAACAATTTTGTCTACTAAAATGAAGCAAGAGTACTGGTTTCAAGTAAAATAAATTGTTTCATAAAATGGGTTATTGTCTATATATGCATAAATGCAGAAGCAGTGTGAAATTTTTATAAAAAGGTTTCAGCAACAATTCTCCAAAATATGAGGATCAGAGACTTAACTAATCTCCAAACCACAAACAAAAGTTTAAATAAATTATTTATCACATGACTAAATACCTATCAAATAGAACCTTCTTAAAGAAGATTACTTAAAGTTTACTTAACTAAAGTAACGTGTCCAAATTCAATTTATTAAAATTGTGGGGTTTTTTTCTCCACTCCACATATCTCTTCAAAAACCTAAAAATCCAAAATATTTTATTACTAAGTTTAAGGTTAAGCATTAAGCATATAATTATGTAATTATAATATAGATAAATTAATATTATGTCAAGGAAACGGATGACAAAAAAGTCAATCAATAATTTATATACAGAAAGCACAACAAAACAGATCATTCATATTATAATGCTCTAACACTCTGATGAAAATACATACACAGAGAACAATGCAATTCGTGGAATTTTATGATTTCTAATTAGACTAAAAATGACATTTTACAGTATGCCGAAAAAAGACAAAAAAGGGCATAAAGAAACAATAAATGCAGATAGGAGACCTGATTTCAATATGACATGACCTAGATAAATATGCAGGTAACATTTACATAAACTGTATATTGTCTTTCATGATCACATTTCATTTGTTTTTAGGTTTGTTTAAAAATACATTTCTTATCAGTTTAATATATCATATTTCATTTATGTAAGGATACCATCTGAAACTAACCAGGCATGTAACTGCGTTATAACATTACAGATATGCATAGTAGTGTATTATGTTATCTATGCTAAAGTTTTCCACCTCAAAGTTAAGATGAAACCATGCCACTGGTCAAAAATATGCAGTTCAACACCAGAGCCATTCTGAAATTGAGCACTGTTATTCATTAAAACAAAAACTGATACAGCTCAGGCTATAGTTCTAATAGTCTACATTCACCAAATGTATGTCTGGAGGGGAAAAAAGGAAAACAGATGTTCTTGCAACTGTCAGGATGATGGGCACCAGGTACAGAAGTTACTGCTGACCTCTCTTTTCGCAGCAGTCTAGGGTTACCCCTTACCAATTACCCTATTTATATCCCCTTACCTCCATAGTGGGTCTTATCTCACTCACTTTGTCAGTTTGGTCCAATTCTTAGCTCCTGTTGCTTCTATGTTAGTGTTTGTCTATTTCTGTTCCTTTTACTATACCCTATCTTGTAGCTTGATAGCATATGTGTTAGTTTTAGCCTTGTCTTTTAACCCCTGTCCATTTATACCACCATAGTCACTTAGCTTCTGTTTGTTGGCGTCAGTTTAGCCTGTAAGTCTCTTTCTGTCCAAACCATATCTCTGTGCCATGTCAATGTATTCACCATGTTATGTAATAAATCACCCACACTTGCATCTGCATCTGTCCTCATTCCCTCTTCTGTCTGACAGCACCTCACTTTTAATGGAATTTGTTCAAGGGAAGTACATACATTACCAGTCAAAAGACCTTCTTATTCTGTGCTTATTATTATTTATTCTGCATCCAAACTAAAAAAAAAATACAAATTAAATTATTTAGTAAATTTGTAATTCTTTATTATAAAAAAGTGTTAAACTAACCAGCATATGTTTTATATTTTAGATTCTTCAAAGAATACATCTCTTGCTTAGATCACAGCTTTGCACATATTGACATTCTCTCTGTTAGTTTTATGAGGTAGTCATCTGGAATGGCTTTTAGTTACCAGCATATGCCTTGTCAAGAGTTAATTTCTTGAATTTTGTGCCCTCTTTAGTGTTTGGGACCATCAGTTGTGTTGTGGAGATAGTGTTGTTTTATATAAATATAAAATATGTATTGTATAAAATAATGTAGATATATATACATATGCTTATTTTCATTTGTAATTTTAATATTTTACATATTGTACATATTTAGCTTTAGTTTAGTTAGTTTGCAGCAGTGAAATGTTACTGACATTTGGTGTTGGTATTTGTTAATAACCCTTAAAGAAACATTGGTAAAATGTGAAAAAAGCCATATAGACATTATAGAAAGTGCCTCAATGTACTCATTGTGGCAAGTTCACACCAATTATTTGTCAAGGAACTGAACGTTCTTCTAGTGAGGTACACACTATTCCTTCGGCAGCCTGTACCACCAGGATAAAAGGAGCTCTTCATGAAACTGGTGTACTTCCCTGTACCATAAGCAGCACAATTGATGAAACAAGTGAATGTAACTGGTAGGCATCACATTTGGTAAATTAACTTTTCTTTGCTCTTGCCTGTTGCGTCTGTTACATTTGATCTGCAGAGAGAGAGAGAGAGAGAGAGAGGTTTTTATGAGTAGATATGTAACTAACAATAGAATAGTCAGTTAAATCAGATTTCTTTATATAGCCTTTTTTTTACATTGGAGCATGGTCTAAAAGCACCTGTACAGTATGTCATTGTCTTACATGGCCAGATTAAGCAAGCCTAGGGTGACAATGGCAAGGAAGAAATTTTGTAAGGAAGAAACTTTGGGAGGACAAGGATCAGATTTTAAATGTAAGAATAAAACTGATTTATTTAGCTAAATAAGTATGTAGTAGTTGTTTAAATAACAGAACATATGTATATAATAACAGATAAATGAAGTATTGAATAAAATGTATAAACATTTTAAAGATTGCAATTATTGTTAAAAAATACATATCACCATTACACAGCACAGTGCACAGTGGGATAGTCATTGGCGGCACATTGTCCTCTGCCAACTGAAGGAGGGGTAGTTACTGCTTTCTAGTGGGACCCGGGCCTGGTGGGACTGGTTAATGATGACAGGAACAACTTGAGTGGAGGTGAAGTGGAGGAACATCTTAGTGTTAGGGGCTGGAACTGATACCGGAACATAAAAGAAAAAGAAAAGAGAAAATGCAGTTTGTTATTATTTAAGAGCACAGGGACTATTAACAATCACTGATTCCATGTGCAGCATGAAACTCCAGCAGCATTAACTATAGCAGCATAGCTAAAAAGAGAATAACCAGAAGGTAAGAATACCAAGAGGAAGAGTAACACAGCAATCAACAAAACTGAGTGATCACAGTGAGGTAGGAACTAATAGAAGTCCTGCACCATGTGCATGAAGTTGATGAGCAAGATTGTAAGACACTTGAGTTCACTCAGATACTATTGGGTCAGGCTGTGTAGAGATTTATATGTTACAAGAAGTATTAAATGACTTCCAATCTTTTACTTCCTTAACACAATCTTTCATTTTGCTGATTGTAAGGTCGTATCATCTACATAGCAGTAGAAACTAATACCATGTTCACGAATAATTAAGCCTGATGTACAGGGCGAATTAATAAAAGATAAATCTATGATTATTCTTTTTTTCTTTGAGTGAGGAGAAATATACAGCTTTAGCTTTGGTTAGGGCCTGTTTATACTCTGCCATGCTATCTCTCCAAGCATTCTTAAATACCACCAATTTTCTACGTCACTACTTACATTCTAAGTTAGGAGTTGTTTGATTTAAAGTACAGGTATGGTCGTTATACCAGGGTGCTAGCCTTTTTCCCTATTGTATTTTACAGTAGCAGGAGCAACTAGATCCAGGGTTGAGTAAAATAAACATTCTAATTGGTTGGTTATATGCTCAAGATAGTTGGGCTCCTAAGATGTATTAAACATTAAGACTGAAAAGTTATTAATACACACAGCTGGAGTATCAGAAGTAATAGTGAGCTTGGTGTGATAACGAGGGAGTAGGCAAATTTTATTTGATACATATATCAAGAGATATATATGTAAGAGATAGTGATCAGAAAGTCACTTTGAAGGAAAACATCTGCTTAACATCTATATTGATACTAAATGTTAATATTAGATCTAAAGTATGATTACAGCGGTGGGTCAGTTCCATCACATTTTGAGAAACACTCATGGATTCCATTTTTTAAGTGAATGTTAAAAACATGCCATATTATAGAAGCACACTTCAACAAATGTCAAAAAAACAGACTGTGGATGACAGTCTACATAGTGGTTGTCCGAAAACCGCTACCGACCAAGAAACGTCAACAATGGTTTTGGCAGCCTGTGCAAAAAGTTCACAATGCAGTACGCCACATGTCCTGTGACTAAATAAATTAGACTTGACTTTTTACTAAACTTTTGACTGACCCTGAATATACTGTATATATGAACGCACACTTAAACTATATAAATTGGGGAAGAAGAAGAGGAGGAAAAGAACAAGAGAGAAGAGGCTAGGAAGGGGAGGTACCCTGGGCGACGGCTGTCCGACAAGATTGCGGATGCGATCTCATCGTGACATAAACAACCTTATTGGAAGAGATATTCTGTGGTCATGGAGAAACTGTTACTATTTTTCATGAGGGTTATAATGTTTTGTTTGTTTGTTTATTTATTTTTTAATTGTTTAACATCGGGAACTATGGCTTTTCACAGGACCAAGGTTACATTGATAGTAATCTCATTCAGACTGGGCCAATTTGAACCGACACATGTCTTTGGAATAGCTGACAAAAAAAGAGCACCTGGATTAAACTCACATGAACAGGGAGGTTATGAAATTGTTTTTAAAACACTGCAGTATATTTTCTTTTTAGTCAATACTCAGTACCTTACAGTTTGATTATTTGATTTATTTTTTCCCATCACTCTTGGCAACAAATGCCATTTCAATGACACACACACACACACACACACACACACACACACACAC
>JAUZST010012312.1:0-11515 GCA_034779995.1 Parotocinclus haroldoi
ACTTGATTTAGATATGCATGATGTGGACCCCATACAATTACTTATTCACAAACTACTGTATATATTCTCAATATTTCACCTTGACTTCAGTAACGATTGGTCCCAAATGATCTAAAGAACTGTTTCAAATCTTGTAGAGCATCCAACATAAAAATACAGTTAATGTAGCGTAACTAATGATTGTCATTTCGCTCAACTAAAGAGAGTCACTACTCTTTATAATAAAGGCACTACTGTGAACCGCTTACTGAGTATATCACCCGAGACTACGCATAGCACTCGTCTGTATGGCGGGAAGACTGAGCTCATGCAGGCTTTTAACCCTGAAGAGTTCATCCCTCGCTAATGGCATGTTCAGTTAAAGCTGAAACGTAAACTAGCATTTGCCACCAAGATAATTATAGAATAAAGGATTAGGAGACACTTTTTGTCCCAGCATCCATGCAGCAGGCTTATTTGGTTGCCATGACAGCAGTGTTCTTGACTGTTCTTAAAAGGAAATGACATCATGGTAGAATGGGGCTTCTATTCAGTGTTATATAAAATGCTTTGTTTTAATGGCCATTTTCTGCATATTCTAGCTACTAGCTGAGAGAACTACAGGACATCAACATTGTCCAGTATAACCACCATTAAAGTGCCATGAAAAGTTTTGCATGTCCCATCCATAATAATTGTACACTTTGTATAAGTAAATCAGTAAATACCAGTTATATTCCAGACCAGAAGACATAATCCAGGCTTGCATTTGTTCAGAATAGGCAGCATTCACTGATAATGCAGTGATCGCATTTAGAATCGAAATCCAATGTTCTGATGCAGCTCAGGGAAAGATTGAAACTGGCATCATGTTTTAGAAGAATCTATTTATGCTATACCTGCAATATATTTGTGTTGCACCATGGGCTACTCAGATCCTAGTTTTGGAACCATGGTTTTAAATCACCTCTACATGTAAACAAGTATGCATGTATGTTTGATTCACTTATATGGATTGGCAACCTGTCCAGCTTGTATTTCCACCTTGCGCCCAGTGTTTCCAGGATAACCTCTGGACCCACCATGTCCCTGACCAGGATAAAGCAGGTACTGAACATAAATTATGATTGTGTGTGTGTCTGTGGGCAATGTAATCAGTATCTTATTTGGCACAATATGGTGGGTATTTATAACAGTCATAACAGCAGGTTTAGAGCAGGATGAGTAATGCTTAATTTGAAGAAATGTATAAACCTAAGAGTTATGGGCTATGAATTTGCTTGCACATTTCATCAATTAGTCCTTGGACCATTATCTCCAAAAACACCTCTGCACCACTATGGAAAAAAACAGCCCACTCGATGCCATAAAGCACACATCGTGTAGAGTATATCTTACAAACTGAAGGCAATGGCTAATGCATACAGAACAGAGCAGTGTAGACAGATAGGACAAGCAAGAGGACAGGATGAAGATAGCAGCATGGTCATTATACAAAACCGTCTGCAGAAAAAAGAGAATTATCTCTCAGCTCTGAAACACAGGTCTGTGAAAAGAAAGCAATTTATTTTGCTGTTTCTAACCTAAACTAAAGATCTCTCAGTCTTTGCCTTTGACTCAAACAAAAATGTAAAAAAAAAAAAAAAAAAAGATCAATTACGGGTAAAATCCGTCTTTCTCTTATCTGTAATTATTTCTTACTATGGGGTTGATACTTTCCTTCAATGACAGCTTCCATTTTAGATCCTGTGGATTTTAGAGAATTTAGCTGAACATCTTAAATGGTGAGGAAGTTAATTTAGCTTAGTTTCTTCTACGATTAGCTTATTTCAAGGAAAAATGTGTTATTAATAATACATTCAATGTGTTGAATATTTAAATGCTCCAGACAACTATGCTACAGCAGTGAATAAGTCAAGACAATCAGACAAGCTTACTCGTTTAATCCAGACTCAGATATCTCCCTGCCCTTTAAAATACCCAAATTGCTCGCATTTGATCATAGCCAAAAGTATACAGAAGCCTTAACATCAGATCCATACTTGATTGTGCATTAATATTAGCTTTGTTTTGTTTCCCCTGTTATGAGAACCTTCAGTCTGCTGAAAAATAACTCTCGCTTCCAATAAACCTTGATTTGATTTGTTGATTTGTTTGGTTGGCCATTGATGTTGGATGATGCGTCTTGGCCAATGAACATAAACCAGCTCATGAGCATAGATACATAGCATGATTCAACACATTAGAGACTGTTCTTAATGCTTAGGAGTCCAGTGTTGGTGTGCTTTACACACTTCAGCAGATGCTTGACTTTGGTAATCTTTTTGGAGACAGAGGCATAGGTTAGTTTAACACTCCAGCAGACACTGGTTAGTTCAGCGGCTAAGGATTTGGTATTAACTGGGCAACTCTGGTCAGAGCCCGTTGCTGGAAACAGTTTTGCACGGTTTTCAAGGTGAAAAACTTTATGAACCCTGGCTAACTGGAATTAGTACCATAAAGTAAATGGTATCACTTCATGCTTTTGTTTTGTTTTAGTATATACTTCTGTGTTCCTGCCTCTTATCCCATTAGATGTGAAATGGTCCTTATCTTCACCTGTCCTACACTAATTTGGGTATTTAAGCCCTATATATCTCAGTGTAGCTGTATTGGCCTATTAGCAAGCTATTGTTATTTCCCTGTTCCTGGTTATTGTTCTGTTGATGTCGTGTTATCGATTTGTGCTTTGCTCTGTGATTATGTTTGCCTTTGTTGTCTTCTTACCTGCTGCATGAGGCTCCCGAGACCTGCCACTTTCCTCTAGATATCAAAGCTAAAAACTCTAGAAACCTCCAAAAAACTCCTTAACCTGCCAAATTCCCAATGGCACCAATAACAGACAATTTCAGTGATTTTTATAGCCATGTCTCTGTCTAATCTCTTATCTTTTTTTATTTACTTATTCATTGTATTTATTTACTCAGTAGAATATTTTTAATTGACATCTACTTCAAGTTTTTCAGTCCTTCTAATTCAGATAAGAGCAAGCATATTCTCAAGGTTAACTTTTGAACAATAAGCAGACACCCATCTGGAATGTAGAACAATGGGAACTGGCAGAGAATTCTCTGTTTTACATTCCAGATGGGTGTTTGCTCAGTCACGAAAACCCAATCCATGAAGTTCCTGCATTATAGTCCTTGGGCTTTGTTTTTCAGAAAATGTTTTGAACTCCTAAGCGCTACTAGGTTACCGTAACAGCAACAAAACTCACATTTGACTTACTTATTGCGAAATTACAGTACCACTTTGGCAATCAATTATGACTTCAGTTTGACCCATTGGCTGCCAATATTTTTTCATGTAAGTGTGGGTCTATGATTGGTTGTACGTATCTGTTGGCAATTCGGGTGGCAAAGAAATATCAGCATCACAGCCTGATGCATAACAGCTCCATGAACTCTGGCAGAACAGATTTGTTTTTGATCATTTTATTAAGCCGATTTGCAGTTTGTAATCTGTGCATCTAAGGATCAAAACATGGCCATAATTGCCTGTACTGTATACCACAGACTCAGAGACAGCCCACATGTGCTGACAAATAATTTCTGTATGCAAATGCATTTTATGCATAATCAGCAGAGACACAGCACCTCAGGTGCTTGTTTTGAAATCTGTGCCTAGATAATTGAAGCACAAACCATTATCATCAGGATAGCGTAGGATCCTGAAGAGGAAGGAACCATCTGTAGACTAATGCATACCTAGCCTGCACAAAAATAAGAGGATTCATGATTGGGATGGAGTGATGTGAGAAAAAGTTTTAGTACTTGCGTCACATGAAGGCTGTTTACCAGTCACACGCCCTGCCCCCATGATCCAAGAAACTAGGACTTGGAAACCCTCTAATCTTTCTTTGAGGAATGTTGATTTTAGACGTTTCAGTTATTTTCTCACACATTTATTGACAAACTGGAGGTCCTCTGCCCACATTTGCTATGTTTACAATCACTTGTTGATATCACTTTTTCGAAATTACATCATAATTTAAATTTTTTATCTCATCACTGTTAGGGTTCCTACCTTCGGCCGTCCTCGCCGTTTACAGAGCCATTACAGAGCTATCGGTAAGGCGGTCTTTTATCCATTATCTTGATTATGCCCTGATCAGCTGACCAGCTGCTTCATGTCCTATAAAGGTGGGGTTTTCAGCGCTGTTCAGGGTCAGGTAATCATCATTGCACTGGTATTCCATCTCCGGCCTTCCACGTCCCAAGAGATAGTAGTAAAGTCTGGGGGCATCTAGTGCCAATGGACTGGTACGGGCGGGTAACCTCCGAGGTAAAATTAGTTTATTAGGGGCACTTTGAGGGTTTTCCCGTCCTGTCGGCACCTACCTAGCCTCACTCCAGCCGGGTATTTACCCTTAATAGGACATGCCCCAGTGTGGTTTCTTCCCTTCCGATCTCGCGCTTGCCCTCTGGCGCTTCGGCGCCGTTCGCGATCTATTCGCTTTCATGTACAAGTGCGCCCTCGATCTTATATGCCCACCCTTTTGGTGCTTCAGCGTTCTCTTGCACTCTTTAGAGCAGCCACCCGGTGTTTGATACATGCACGTCCCAGAATGGTGTTCTGGCGCTCCGGTGCTTTGCGCTCTCTTAAGTCCGTCTCTAGTTGGCCGCAGCCAACCCAGCAAACACGCACTTGTACTGGCATAGCTTCTATTTAGCTGCATGCACATTTGAGCTAATGCTTGCTGCCTGGCATTTGGACTGCCTCCGTGCCTCAGCATTAAACTGACGTCCCAGAAACCTTTTCCCCTACTGGCACTTTAGCGCCCTCTCGCGGCAAGGTCGCACATTGCTCCCATTTGGGAAGCAACTTTGGCATGCCACATTATTCTTTCGGTTTTGTTGTGTTAGGGGCCTGACGCTCCACTCTTAACCTCCTTTCAGTTGTTTTATAATATTTCCCCATTGTTATTACAGGTCGTGGGATATGCGTATCCCACATACCTGGGTCCAAACAAAATCAGGTATGTACTGTCTGAGACGAAATAAAAGTCCAAATCAATGTAAGGAACTGCTTTTCCATATTGTTTCAGGTTTTTTCTTATTTGGGGTTGTACACTGGGCAGATTGCTTATATCCAAAGAACACATTGTACAAATATTATATTTAAATTATATGCATTTGTCCCTGCACTTGAATGCACTCCACTTGTGTCAAGCTAATTTGAACCTGGAATGGCAACCCACACTGATAGCCTACGTGATTATGAGAATAATTTTATGCCTATTATATGAGTGAATTCTGTCTATGCAGCCCATACGAAGGCCCTGTTAATCACATTAATAACCACTTAACAGCAATATAACACTCACCAACGTCATACCTCTCAAAGCTCATGCAGTAGCCATAAAGAACAAGCATTAGAGCCAAATATCATGATCTCACTGGAGCCCCTTCAAACCTTGTGCATCATAAAAATAAACTCTGCTCTAATAACCAATTTTCAGCTTTGACTGTATCTGACATGTAGCTGTGATGATAACAAACGGAAGCTGGTACTAGGTCCCAGCATGCTGTGGCTAAGAAGAATTTCTTTATGGTGTTGGGTCTGATCTCACACATTGGAATTTTCTGAACTTGAGTGGTATGCAAATACATAGAAGGAGTGGTTTCGAATACTGCGGTTTGCCTTCTTTAAGTAAATAGATCTAATAGATACACTCAGAGTGAGAATATAACGTCTGTCAAAGTGTTATGCGGTTGAATAATCCGTCTTCTCTTGTCATGTCTTTTTCTTATACTTCTGAGCCTAACTTACACATCCTTTGTCACAGAGTGCTCTTATCTTCTCGAGGCACTGACAATGCAGCATACCTGAGTACATCAAATAGCTCTTCCTACTCAAAATAGTAATCGCATCATTTCAGATACCTGACTAAATCAGTATGTCATAGCACGTTTGACAAGAAGAGTGATTCTGACCCCTCTGTGAGGTCCATCGTCCCACGGAACGAACCAAATTAAATTCGCCCTGGACTCCTGACCGCATGTGGTACATCACAAACTTTGGATCTGTTCCAAGCAGCAGGATGCTGCAGTCGTGCTAGACAAGAACAAAATCCGGTTTGGCTTTCATCCTTTCCCAAGTGAGCTTCAGCCTTTCCAAACGAGGGTTGCCAAAGTGGCAATTAATGCAATTAATTAATACTGGTCAAAATGCAGTTTAAAATAAACCCTCGAGACTGTTTCAGTTGTAAAATAGTATGTGCACAGGTGAAGCAGCACTCTAATATACACAACTGTCGGAACACCAGATTTAGTCTTCTGGTCGAGTAGCTCATCGCATACAGACATGATTGATTGTGTCTGATAGAGAGCAGGTAGGTCAAGTTCCGGTCTCCAAGTTACAGCATACTTATTTATGCCCCCTGTGTTCTATGGGGACAGGCAACAAAGAACTTTTGACCCTGACCAAAATAATGTGTTGTTAAAAAATAAATTAAAGAGTCTTAATAAAGATTCTTCCTATTATTACATAAGTAATAATAAGGTCAATACACATTATTATTACCTACAATCATATTGTAAGGGATATATATCATGTCAACCTGAAATATACCCTATACATCAAAGGGGATGCACAAGGCTGTGTCTACTCAGATGTGCTGTTTGTCACGTGGAGAAAACAGGACAGCAGACTCAAAGTGTTGCAGTGTTTGAATGAAAACGGCAGGAAAAAGACAGGTCAGACGTTCCGAGGTCAATGCAGGAGCAAACAGGATCAAAACAGGCGAGATAAAGGCGAGGTCGGGGGAAACTAGGTCAAAACATGGTAAGCAAGTGATACAAACAATGAGGCAAGTAATGCAAAGCAAAAAGGTGTAGAGCCAAGTAGCTTAGCAAAGAGCGGGTGAGAGTGAAGTGTATAAGTAGGGAAAGGTAATGGGAAACAGGTGTGTGTAATCAGTATACAGGTGATGATGAGGCCGGGTGTGATCACGCGAGCAATCCGTGTTCGTGACACTGTTCATTTTCGAAATGCAATTTGTACAGCTTCAATTACACATTCACTGCAATAAATCTTTATATAAAAATATTAATTCATTCATTTTCTTATCAACTTTATCCTGGTGAGGTTTGAAGGGAAGTCTAGCTGGCGGCATAGGGCGAAAGAGCCTAGACAAGGCACTATATTGTACACACACTCACCCACCCTCACATACTAGAAACACCAATCAACACACTAACACGTTTGGTCGTAGACTGTGGAAGGAAACCAGGTTAGCCAGAGAAAACCCACATGGACATGGAGAGAACATGTGACTCCACAAAAAAAGTAACCCAGGCCGCAATACCTGGGGTCAAATCCAGAACCTTTTTGATGTGAGATGGCTAAAACCTGACAAAAAAGAAAAGAACAAAGAAACAAAGATCCAAAATAAAAATGAGTTAAAAGCCCAAAAAATAAACCAGTGTAAAAAAGAGAATAGCTATAATTGATGTACGATTTTGCCAAACAGCTTTTTGGTATGTATATGTGTGGGTGTAGGGATCACAGATATTTTTACACAGTTGGGGGTGGGGTGAGGTTAATGGGCTTCAAACATAACAGGTTTGCAAACCACTGACTTACAACATTCAGGTATATGCCATTTAGGGACTGCATTGCATTCTGTAAAAGAGAACGTTGACCAAAATGGATGTTGAATTGACATTACTATAATCACATAGTCATACATGCTACTGTAAACAAAACTGTGCACAAACATAAATGTGCCAAATAAATGCGTACAACCACAAGGAAGGTGAGCCCGATGAAGCAACGACTTAATGAGTGGATGTGAACCACTTAATATAGCTATAAATGGGAGAGAACATACATGTAGTGTAGGGGCAGGACATGCATGAACATCTATTACATCTATTGTAAATAGGACAGGTACATGCCTGTACCTACATACATGCACTTATGAACACCATTTGAAGCTTACTACAAATAAGCAGCAGCGTGAAATACACAGAAGCAAAACTATAAAAAGTCTCTAAACACATCAACCAAGGTAAATCAGCCTCAAACGTTCAAAAGGGAGCCAACAAGCAATCAATCACAACCATTTAGGTAGTTACACACACATGAATGACAGACTTTCACACTTTAAGTTGTGCCTCTGCTCATGGATCTTCAGCATTCATTTGTTGGTTAAGGCCACAACATCTACAGATTTTTATTTTATATTCTAATTTATTCTATTTTTTAAGACATCCGTTGTTAAAGTGCACAGGTGTTGATGGCGTGGTCATTAAATGGCGATAACCTGTGTATTGAAAGATCTTGTTTGAACTCTTGATCTCAGTAAATTAAAGGCTACCCTGAAGAACATTCCTGGATTCCAATTCCACATACAGTTTGTAGCCAGACTTCAGTCTCTATGTTTAATGAGAGAAATGATTTACACCTCGCAAGAACAAAACCAGATGTTCCAATTAACCGTAGAGCTCTTGCATGAACGTCGTTTCATTAGAACGTATGAATTTCAAAAGTTAAAATCTTTTCTTGACTTCAGCAGTCTTCAGTTGAGCAGATGGCACCCAAACTAGACATAAATTAATCTGTTTCAGACATAGTCAATCTTGAAGTGTCTGGCAACGTATGATTAATGGCACGACCTTGTCTTCGCTTCACAGAGATGTGTTTGTAGAGGTCTGGAAATTAGAAATGAGGAAACAGTCTTGCTAAAGCGAGATTTATTTACCCAGTATTCAGTATTTTTAGTATTTATTCCCAAAAACTCTTCACGCTACAGCAAGGAAGTTCTGTGCACACCTTTTTTGTCACTTAAAGGCATTGTATTTATTTCTAAAATATGCTAGTTTAAACCATCATTTAATGATAATGAGTTTGTGAAATGTAATTTTATTGATATTGTTCTTCCCATTTTGTGATTGCCCAAATGGCTATATATCAACTTTACGATGGGGATCTGATAATACACAAAAACGTGCGTTCATCACAAAATCATACTCTAAATGTTGAAATTTAGGTTCTCTTGCTAAGAACTCGTGGGAGGGAGTGATGAGTGCTGGGATTTGTAGTTATAAAAAATGTGGTCTTGCAATAATTGTTTTCGTTTTTTACTTTCAATACATTATTCCAAAAATTATTTGAGATATTAAAGAATTTATTAAAAAATAAAGATATATAAGGTATTTTACGCTATTATATATGCAGTATATATTACACTCCTTGGTTTATGACAAATTTATGATGGATTTGTCATACGAATCCAAATTGTAAAATGGGACATGCATTGCTTGACTATCTTTAAGACCTATACACAAAGGTTTTAATTTGCCCCAACAGAGTGCTTAGTGGGTGAGTATGATCCACCACTCAAATTGCACCTGGCCTGTGGTGGTCCTTTAGGGGTCGTAGCGTAATTGAGGAACAACAAAATACATCTACTGCATATGGTAAGTGGAACCGATAAAAGGGAGAGTGTAGCAACAAAGACTAATAAAGTTATCATGAGAATATAATGCTATATGAATCAATATTCTTATTTTAAAATCCCAGGAGAAAATTAGAGGGCTGACAAATTACATCAAAGTGTTCATCAGCACTTGATCAATAAAAAGGCAGTAATCGGGAGCTCATTAATACCTAATGAGAGCTTTTAATTAACAGCAATTTCTTCCAGTCCCTTTGTGATTTATTAGGGGGAAATGATTTTCATAACATTTTCACATATGGTTGATCTTTATTCATTAGACTTGTGACATGGGAATAGCTGTCAAATTCGACGAATCTGTAGAGCTTCTCTGGAGTAGTCATTGAAGGTACCCAAACAAATTAATAATAATAAGTAATAAAAAGGCTAGAACTGAAAGAAAGGCTAGTGTGGCATTCCTGTCTACCCTTGAAAGCCTACAAAGCACACAGTGGCATCAGAATTTGACCTTGGAGCAATAAAATTAGGTCTCCTGGTGTGATGACTCCTGTTTTCTTTCACATCATCTCAGCAACCACTTGCCTGATGAATTGGTGGCCTGAGCATGCATCATGGGAAGAAGATTATTTGGAAATAGGCTGAGGAAGATTGTTCATAATGTTGCCCTGGACTATTTTAAGAATTTCCATTCAACCTAGCATCTGTGGGATGTGCTGGACAACCACATTTTTGGAGGCCCAACCTTGTAACATATATGACTTAATGGATTTGTTGTTGATATCATGTCTGATCAGAGCCTTAATAACAGGTGGGTGACCTATACATTGTTAGACAGGTGTTTTTAACGTTATGGACTGGTAAATATATTAATTAGTGGGAGTGTGTACCTTTTCTATTACCCTACATACTGTAGGTCATTGATTTACAAGTGAGAATACCACATAGAAATGTTTTTTTTTATGAAATTCAGAATGAAACAGACAAGACTTACTTCACAATCAGACTGTGAATGCTGAACCTGTGCAGCATTAATAACCTTTTTTATGTTCAGACTAGAGGTTTGGCTCATAGAAGAACTGCAACTATTTCACTTCTAATCTGTACAGAGCCACAAACATGGCTCACTAATAATGAAAAAGAATGAAATAATCTTGACTTTGTTCTTTTATTGTATAGCTGAAGGGCAGGCAGCATGACTGGTGCAGTAAGTGCTTTGCCTCCAGTAATATAGGACAATAGCGTCTGCCATTCATCATTCACCTGTCAAATTCTGTGCTTCAAATAATGACACAAAACAGGCTGCACTAAATAGCGTTTATGTGAAAATACTAAAAACTGCAATGACTACTTTATTTTCACAGAATGGACCTTATTTTGTTTGATTTATATTAATGACGGAGCTTTTTTCTTTAAATGACCAGTGCATTCTTTGTTACTCACTAAAAGCATCTCTCTAATAAAGTCTAACTCATCAGGCACCATGAAAGCCTGAGGAAATGCACAGCAAGGTCACAGTATTGCAGTGCGAAGCATAAATGAGGTTAAAGTAACGCCTTGCGCCTTTCCCCTTTAACACCCCAGCTTGTTGTTCTGGTTTAGTCCTGGATTTTTATGACACAGCTCCCCTGGGTCTTAGTGTATCTGGTTCAGCGAGAGGAAATCTATGGGCTGCTAGCAACAGTCGCCTGAGGCTGTAAAAAGCTCAGCACTCTACTGCAGAAGAGTTGCGTCAAATCACAATTCACATTCATGCTGAAGTTAAAAGAAGAAATATGGTCATGGTCAGTCTGTCTGGAAATGGGGTCCAATGCAAGGTTTCAAGAAAGTATAAGAGGATAGTCACATTTTCAAACGTACAGGTATGCACCGTTTAATATCCGCATTATGTTCTGTGAAACAGGGTATTGACCGAAATGGATGTTAGCTGTACATTATCATAGTCACACTGACCTTCAGATAATTTGCACATGGATGGATTAACCGTACAGTCGTAGTCGACTCTTGGACTCTCGACTCTCTTGATGGATCATCGATCTCCACACAATTCTGTCTTTCATCAATGTGATCCATGAAGTATTTCGGCAGGATAGTGGA
>JAUZST010012313.1:0-11515 GCA_034779995.1 Parotocinclus haroldoi
CACACACACACACACACACACACACACACACACACACACACACACACACACACACACACACACACACACAAACACTTGTGTTAATAACTAGTAGTATTCAAAAGAATGGAATAAAAGACATGGACAGGAGACACAACCTAATATGACAGAGTGAGAGACTGCCTGCTAAACGGCATTAGCATTAGCATTGTTTACTCTACTGGGACAGACTCTTGACTTTCTAACTGCTTTGTAAGCTGCTTAGCGCTTGGTGCACTGATCTAAGTAATTTTTTTTCTAAGCAGTGACTGTACAAACTAAAGCTTTGCTGCAAATGACAACCAGTTTGTGATCACCGCCGCTAGCTAGTTAAGTTAGAAGCTAGTTAAGTGAAAATGCTGTATTTTGCCAATTTGTGAGTGTGAATGGCATATAGTCTTATTCTTAATTTAAAATGCATTGCAGTTTGGATGTTTTTACATTTCTGTTTATTCAACTACTCTTAAAGAGACTAGCATATTTGATGCCACCATACCCATCAAACCAGCATATACTGGTGACCAGCATACAAACCAGCATGTGCTAAACTTTTCTACCAGAATAATGATAAAAGTGCTTAGTTGTAAGAGTGGTTTAATAAGCAAGCCCACCACAATGAGTCCAGAAGCTGCTCTGTGACCAGGCTGGGCATCGTGTCGGTTAAGTCTGGGGAAAGGGGGGGTCAATCAGGAGGATCATCTACCAGCGCTGCAACAGCAGTCTTTGCCAGTAATGAGATGGATTGATGTCCTGTCCATGCGTGCCCATGCATTCTCAGCTTGGGAATCAAGGTACATTAACCATAAAATTAAATAATACTACACAGGAACCTTGGCTTCCTCAATAGTTTCATTTTAATCTGCTAATGAAATATTTATATTTTATATTTATAATTCATTACTGTTGTGGCCAGGTCAATATTTGAATGAATCAAATGATCACTGAAGCTCATGCTTATTTATCTGGGTATTTTTTAGTGCTATCGTGTGCTCGCTGTTTCAATAGGAAGAAAAATTTATTTATTTATATTAACTTCAGTGTGTTCGTGCCGTGGGACTTGATAAGTCTTATAGGACATTTTCTTTATGTACAGTTTGCAAAGTTAAAACAACGAGAGCGTTATTATGTGAAACAACTAACTGCAGCTCCACTCAAGAGACATAGGAATTACCTTGGTATGACTGGCCAGTCAGATGAACATTGAATGTTTTAGATGAGCCACATATCTGTGACCCTACTCATCCAGTATAGGATTATTCACCTGTCAGCCATAACATTAAAACAACTGACAGGTAGTCCCAATGTCTAAACAATATACCAGCATTCAGTAATCAGTGCATTCCTGTAACGATATTCCACTTTACCCTCTAACCCTCTTCAGCGATACTCCACTAATTTTACACATACTGTTATCATTTCTGTCAAGCTAAAGAACACTTATCACACTTATGTGACCTTTACCAACCTCTTTTCTCTCTTGTGTGTATCTATAGCAGACCACATCCCGGAGAGCAGGATTGTGCTGTACTAACTGTCACACCAGCACGACCACATTGTGGAGGAGAAATGCCGAGGGGGAGCCTGTGTGCAACGCCTGTGGCCTCTACATGAAGCTTCATGGGGTAAGCTTAGAACTTTACATACCGATTGGCAATCCAAGTATATATTGGCTCAGAAAGTAAATATTTTCTGAGGGCACTACTACACTACTTTGAGGAGACCAATCAGAGCCCAGAGGGCATGTGGAGGGAGATCACAAGTCCAGAATAAACCAAGGTGGATGTGTATTATACACAAAGCTACCTCAACCCATTAAAAAGCATGATCCCCATTTGGGAATCGGGTGCTTTAACTCGCCTACTAATGGGATGGGATGGGATGTAGGCGGACAGAAATAACGTAAAAAATGTTCAGAACATTTTTTGGCAGGTAATGGGTTAAGATACCTTAGTGCACTTCACACTACAAATAGGGAATATTTCAAAATTTTTGTTGGCACTTTAATTTGGTGTGTGAATACTAATCTATACAAAACATACAATACAGAGAATCTATACAGGTTATTCTGTTAGTAATAGTTGAACTACTAAGATTTAATCTTATGATAACTATGTTTATACTACGGTACTACTATGGTAGAGATACCATAATAATCATTCATATTTTTCTGCCATAAAAGCAAGGTTAAAACTGTTGTTAATTTTCATAATAGGCCCCGGAACCCATGACCCAGGGATTTTATGCCATTATAAATAATGCAAATTTCATTTAATTGGTCCATTTTTTAATTTAGTTGGTTCTTTTTGGACCTTTTGTTTCCAAGTCTTACCAAGGGGAACCTGGTTGAGCTGGAACTTCAATATTTCTACTGTCTTTCTATGTCTTTAAATGTTGTCTGTCCTTTTGAGGGACTCATCCATTGTCTCTCTGCTGTGTAGGTACCCAGGCCTCTGGCTATGAAGAAGGAAAGCATTCAGACAAGAAAACGCAAACCCAAGATGCCTAAAACAAAAGGTTCCTCAGGTAAGAGTTTTAGCACAATTAGTACATATATGAATATGTGTAAGTATATAAGAATGCAAACCTATGTCATCTGGAAATGATCAGTGTTATTGCTTCTTTAGGTTTGACATGTGGTAACTCTGTATTAAAAGGCTACATTAAAAAGCATCAATTAATTCATTATTTAGTGGGTGAGAAATCAATAATTCGTACATATAAAACATTGAGTTATCATGACTAAGAGATCATTTGTCAGTCAATATATGAGGTATTATATATAATAATAATATAGTTCATCTTTGTTTTGTCGCTCAAACTAAAATGTTACCTGACATTTGATGCAATAAATTATTTAAATGCTGTGTTTAATGAAAATATAATGACATTCATATAGGGTTCAGTAATAAATAAATAAATGTTATATGCTGCCCACTATTTTTCCACGATATTTCAGAGTATTTCCCTGAGAAAGGAAACCAGGGAAAGAGATGAGGGTAGAATGTGTTGAGAGAAATATGGAGTGCATTGTAGAGTGGGAGGAGGAAAATATAAGGGAGAGAAATGTGAAAGTTCTTTACAATTCACAGTTGCTTTAATTGGATTTGTGGCTGAATGTCTCTGTCTTTTTATGACAAGCTTATGCTTATAAAGAGAAATCAAGGCTTGTGTGAATGTCTGAAATAGCTAAGTTAGCGAACTGTGCGTCGTGTAACGCTTCACATTCTGTGGTCTTTTAGGGTCTTCTGTGTCAGGCACTGCCTCTCCGACCTCCCACCCTATTTCAGAGAATGCTTCAACAATAAAGAGCGAACCCAACATAGCTGCCTCGCCATACGCCGGTCAGACCGTCGTCTCTGTCACACAGGTACCCATTAATGCTGACAATAATGTTAATCACTAACCATCACAATATGGCTGATTAATTGCCATGTTAAACCAGTTTGCAGATTCTAAGATGCCATCAGTGCTTTTCAGTATGAACTTTTTTGGGGTTTTTTGGCAGGGAGTGTGTTACCAGTACAAAATAACTGCAGTAATCCAATCATGGGACTTCTACAGAAAAGCTTTGAGTTTTTAAAAACTGTAGTGAGGATTGCCATTTTTAGTAGCAAAGTGGTGGAATCGATGATTTTTACACCAAGTATTTAGTAAAACTACACTGCTCACAAAAATCAGGTCATATTTAATTATGGGAGATTTCATTTTGAATTAATGCCTAATGTTAAAGAAAATGCACTGTAAGCATTTACTTTAAAATCCAGATCATTGCATTTTCTGTCTATTTTTTTTGTTAGATTAGCTTAATTAAAATGAAAATAATTCCAATAATTAGCTTTGGTTTAATCAAAGAGATTGTGTCCTTTACTGCTGTCAGGAAGGTAACAAAGAGAGGTTTGTTTAGAAAATCCAAAAGTCCAAGCAAAACACAACAGAGCAAAACAAGGAAGCCAATGTTACATACAATACAATGTTAGCTAAAACAGGAGCAACATGCTAGAAAAAAGTTTGATAAGGAGAGAAAGGACACGAGTTCTAACAAACAAACAAACAGTTATGCTGGGATTCCGAGGGGAAACGGGTGCCAGGTGAACAGATATTACTTGTGAAATATCCCCTAATTTTTGTAAGCAGTATATATAAACTACTTTTTTGGAAGGAGAAAAGTCTAAGATTTTCTAAAACTCCGAATTCAGAATGAAGATCAGTTGGAAAAGAGTATTGTACAGCATAGTGACAAATGCAAGTTATATATATTGCTAAAACAACACATCGAATAGCCTAAGGCTTTTGCACAGTACAGCATACAGCACAACATCTTGTTATTTGGATATTAATTATTTGAAGCATTTCCCAGAATGATTTCAAGTGTATAGTACATCAATGGAACACTTACTTTTGGAAATGTTTGATTTGACATAATTTACGGTAGCCATGTGGAAATTATATAATACATCAATTAATGTATATATGTACTGAATAACTGTGTTACTAGTCCAAAACCCATCAAGGTGTATGTTTATGAACTATTGCGATCTTATGGCATATGTAGGACTTTTAACCGCTAAGGTTGACTAGTTACATTGTCTCCAGATGGGTTTGAGTTTGAGTAAAGAAGGCTCATGAAATACTTTTGTAAATTATGTAATGTTGACCATGCAAAATAACCTTTTTTAAAATTTTGCTTCTCCTTTGTTAGGCTTCAACACAGTTAAGCAGCGCAAACTCAGGCCACATGGATATCAAGTACGAGGATTACGCCTTCACTCCGACATCCATCACCCCACAGAACTCCTGGTGTGCGCTGTCCCAAGCATGATGCTCCCTCCACAAGAAATCCTGCAACCCCCGTGCAATCTAGGAAAAAGACTATTTGACGAGAACTACCTAATACATGGCAACCTCTACCTGCCAAAACAGATTCCTGTGAATGCCAGTCGATGTGACTGTATGAAGTTATGACAAATTTGTACAGATTATAACCAGTGCTAGCTTGTTTTGTTGCTCATTCTTATATGTGAGGTCATACCTGTTTATATTTATGGTGTTTTGCTGAGACAAGTGACAACTAATGACAACAAAGATGAAGGACAAAACCTAGGGAAACAGAAGCATTTCAGAATATTTTTTCTTATCAAATCATTAACTTGTAAGATACATTATTTATGTCAAGATAGTTAAGTCCAGACACACTGAGCTAGTCATTTTTCTCTTTATTCCAGGAAGGAATATTTTTATGGTCATAATGACATTTGAGTGTACACACTTTCTTTAGACAAGGCTTTTAAAATTTCCTCATGGCTTCTACTGATTTTTAAAGCTCTACCTTTCCAGTAATCTGAAGTGCAATGACTCACTTTTCAGAAATGTTTGAAAAGGGACACGATTACTTTAATTATTTTAAATTCTTTGTTTTGTTCTGTCCAAATATATGATCCTTAATTTTATTTTTGCTGTTTGTTGTTGATATATAATGGAATTATAAAACTCAGTTGAACATAAAACACAGTTGTCACATGGCCTTGTTTCTTATCAAGAATTTGAAATCGATCTAATATAAACATTTAGATTGATAGATAGATAGATAGAATCAGTGGAATCTCAGGATTCATACTTACTTGTTTGTGGATGGCCATTCACAATTAGATATGTTAATTTCAGAATGGCCGATTATTCCAGAAATTATATGTGTACACGTTCAAAGCCAGATATTTTGTTTGGGTTTACCAAAAAAAAAAAATTAATGTCTACTAATTCAAAGGATCCACTATACAATTAATGTCACAAATTCTGGTGTTTCAGTGGTTGGATCCAGCTGCTAGAAACAGCAGTATCTGGGTTATGGGTTATGACCCTGACCAGAGTAAGTGCGGATAAAACAGAAAGCTTGGGTTTCCTTCTAAGTTTTGATAAATGTGGGCTTTTTATTTTCATCAACACATTACATTCCATTTTTTGAGATGCCAGGTAATTAAATGCATGCTTATAAATGTACACAGACTAGATCACAACCGCATAATAACATAAAATAATTACAAAACACTATTCCTTTGCAATTTACATACATAATAAGCCAGTGTACTAAACATACAGTATTATGAAACTGCACAGCTTGTTATATAAATAAATATATAAATTGTACTAGTGAAAAGTAAATAAACCCATGTCTTGAATATTCAGGAATTAATTATTTTATTCATTTTTTTATGAGAGCCAGGTGATAGCAGAAGGTACCAATGGGACACTACCAGCATTACCATTTGATCTAATGCATGTCTTTGGAATGAGAGAGGAAAGCCAAAGGCACAGCAAGAACATGCAATAATTAAACAGGAAAAGTCCAGCAAATTGTCGAACTATGCAGCGACGGCACTAACCATTTGTGAGATTATTATTATTATAATTTTAGATTATATATTGGGAAAATGTATGTGTTTTTTACATGTTTGGATAATATTTTATATTAAGGTTTTCAAATCATGTTACCATGGACTGTGGTAGCCTAGCGGTTAAGGTACTGGATTCTGGACCTGATGGTCAAGAATTCAAATCCCACCTCTGCCAAGCTGTCACAGTGGGATCTTTAAGCAAGGCCCTTAACCCACGATTGCATGAATTGTAAGACTGTATGAGTTGTAAGTCGCTCTGGATAAGGGCGTGTGCTAATTGTCGTTAATGTTAAGATGTTTAGAATGACTTTCGACCAAAATGGACTACAGTGTTCCATTTTGTGTAGTGACTGTTATGCAAATCTTTACAAAAAAAATTTTTTACTGAACACAGACAAGCAAAAGTGTATTTAAAAATGTATTATTTGTTAAAATGACAAACATTCCCAGTGTTCATGATAGCACCTGAAGCCTCCTCTCCACCGCCCCTCTCATGTGTTGGCGATCAAAGGTTGCCTTCCAGCTTGGCTTTATGGTGGTGAGGGTTCGACTCAGACTGGCATGAGCTAGTTCACGGCGACACAGAGGCTCTGCACGATACTTTTATTGCTATTGGCCAAATGAGCCCCTCTTATCTGCTGCAGTCATGGTTTCTGTTGCTTTGGCAACTAGACACGTTATGGGAAACAGTGAGTTACATTAAGGCCATTGTTTTTGATTCATACTTGCAAGCTAAGCTCTTCAACCACTGTCACTTTGTTATTGTGCTCCTGTTCTGGTGTGAATACACCATGTTGTGTAAGGAATAAAATCTACACTACTCACAAACATGAGAATATATTTCATTAGGGGACAGTTCATTTTGAAATATTAAAACACCTATTTTGCGAGCACTATAGTTACCGATCTTAAAATATATCAGAATGAAAACTGAACAACAACAAAAACAGTACAAGGATTTCCCTTTATTGTTGTCCAATTCCACTCATGTTTCCCTGAGGAAAGAAAAATCAAAAATGAGATTACCTTAATATCTCTATAGTTTCTCGTAGACAACAATGAGATCAAATGGAAAAACAAATGGGAATTTGTTTAAACGTGTCTCCTGAGACGCATAAGAAGACCTTATTGAGAATACCTCAGTAATCTGGCATGTGTCTGCACTCATGTGTCTGTACAAATGTCAATGCAGTCTCACTGTGTGCTCAAATTTGCCAAAATAACAATTTACTAAAGACTGGTGTCTTAGTATAAGCTCAACCATTTCTCATCCAAAGACTCACATTTCAGTTGTGAATTATTATTTGATATTTATTCATAGTAATAACTCAACATCAAACAAATGTATGAATTCCCATTTAATTTGTATAAACCAATGACTTGTAGACCCCGATCAAATAAGTCATCTCCTCTCCCTGGAAGCTTATGCTAAATTATTTCTGTTCAAGAATCAAATGTAAATAGTTGTTTGTGTTAATAGAACTGAATATGATCTAAAAGGGAAGCTTTAGTCCCCAACTTGTTAATCATGATGCTAACATTTCATTGATTTACTGAGAAAATATATGGAATCTCTCCAGATCTTGTATGCATCTGAAATCAAATTCTCAGCTTTGACTCCTCTAACCTCAGATGTAAAGATGTCTTATTTTGATCTCATACTATTTATCCTACGTTAGGAAAATCATCTGTGAAGTTGATCGTTAAATGAAAGGTAAGTGAAAATCACAAAAAAGTCAAACATTTTCCCTGCTGTTCTAAATGATCTAATAAGATCCTCATAGGAGAGAGATCTGGTACTTCTAGAGGCCAGTTAAAGTTTAACCAGATTTAGGAATATCTGTAGATGCATGCCAAATGCGATCAAACAGATACAAACACCTTCAAGCAGATACAAGGAGATTAACAAGCAGCATTCAGGAATCTTCATCCATTTCCCACACACGTCCTTGCTGCACTAAGTGGTCCTATTGTCCTTGTGTGCGCGTGGCTTCAAAGAGCCACAGGAATCACTCTAGGGAGCTTGACCCTCATGATTACGTTTGCTTACCATTGTCCTGCACTAAGGGTCGCTGTATGTAAGGGCTGTAAAACTGTGGAGCGTAAGTCTTTTTGTTTTGGCCCAGGTGTCTGCATAAAGGTAAGTGTGTGTAAGTGTATTTGAGCTGCAGGGGCCATGATTCCCTCTTATCTTTCAACATACTTGTTCTCAACTATTTGAGAGTAGGGGTTTTAAAGGTCAGTGCAGTGTCAAGGTTATGAGTGGCCTTCATTTTTTTCTTTGTCCCACTACCATACTGCCCTTTACCTCCTCCTACTCAGCCCTCTACCTATGAGCGATGGCTTTTCCTCACCAGAGGCTTTTCCCAGGGTCACGTCCATGAAGCTTTCCTTCAGTCATTTGTCCTCTCTCTGTCAGTCTCTGCTCCACAAAACAGGATACTGGGTGTGAAACGGGAATAAAGTCAAGTTATATGGTGCTTATTTGGAGGAGGAGAGAGGGATGTGGGTCATTTATTTAACTAATATTCAGACATTACATCAAAACATCCTTTTGTTGTCTATGAAGCTATTCCTTAAGGGTATAGTCCAATCTTTTAGGAGACAGGGGACCAGAGACCACAAACACATTTGCTTTTCTATATTTGTTAGGAGCGGCACAATGGCACAGCATTTAGCGTGGCTGCCTCATAGCTCAAGCGTCCTTGATTTGATCCTGACCTCTGACTCTGCCTATTTGACATTTGCATGCCCTCTCCATGTGCATTTGGGTTTACTCCAGGTGCTCCGGTTTCCTCCTGCATTCCAAAGACATGCGTTAGTTTTATTGTTGTTTTTAAAGTGAGACTGCAATTGGATAGATGTTAAGACAGTGGACTATGGACCAGAAGGTCCAGGCTTCAACCCCCCACCCACCCTCTGCCACTGTTGAGAACTTGAGCACTTACACTACAGTTGCTTAGACTAGGATTAATTGGATAATGAATGAATGTCCTACTATACTATACTACTACTACTTAATTTACATTAAATCTGTACTAAACACTATAAACACTAGCCTTAAAATGTTGCTCTTTTTTTGTATTTTAAAAAAATCAACACGTGTACCAAAATACACTTTTGTTTGTGAGAATCACTCCACGTCTTCACATTGCTGTATTTTGTCATTAAAATGTGTGCCTTAGAACACACTCACACACACACACACAAACACACAAGTTTGTCTCTCTTTCTTAGTGGGGACTTTTCATGGACATAATGATCGCTGTAGCTTAATCTTAAACATACACATATCCCTAACCTACCTCAGTAACCTAATGAAAATATTTTTACTCTCATGGTTTTTCTATAAAATAAAAAGCTTTTGTAAAAGAAAAAAAGCTGTGTTTCAGTATCTTATGACGTAATCAAATGCCAGCAAACACTATGCTATTTCAGTTCATGTATAATAGCATTCTTTTAGTACCTTAAGTAAGCACTCATATTATAAAAGTATTGTAGAAACTAAGTACTTTAGGATTACTTTATAACAGGCATTTTGTTCTACGGCTATAAATTCCTTGCTAGCAGTATATTATCACAGGGCTATTACCTCATGTATAGTGCTAAAAAGTCTCAGAGTATGAACGTATGTCCTGATTTGGAGAATTTCAGAATAAATGTTAATAACAGAGTCACTCTACATCTAGAAATTAATAACACTTCTAATAGCTTGCATAGCAAGGTAGTGCAATTCTGGAACATTTAAAAACATTTAGTAGTGTCTGAGCCACTTTACAGCAAGAAAGTTTTAGATAGCACAGTATTCTCAGAATATTTCCTCATTTAAAAAGGTTATAGAAAATAAAAAAATATGTTGTGTTTTAAACCTGGTATATTGGCAAACCAGTTTAAACCAGAAAGACCATGCAAGCTCCCCAGCAAAACCTCTAGCACTTGCCAGCATAAACCTACTTGTGTGGACTTGTGTTGGACTTGTGTGATTTTACTGGCTGTACAACATAAACAGGTCTTTGTTTTTTAATTTTTATTTTAGGCAATATGTTTTGTGTGATGCCTTGAACTGTTAAATAAGATGGTAGTTACTGTCATAGTTGTCTTTCACTATGAATTAAATTAATTCATTTTAATTGAATTCATTGAATTAAAATGACCACAAGCTAGCAGGTAAAAACTGCTTGCAACTATTGTTGCTTCTTTCATGACACTTAGTAAAATCATATATTGTTAATAAATTTGGTCAAGTAATACTATAGAAACCAAATAAAGTGTAAATTGTAACCCATTTGACGAATATTAGACAGAGCCCACTGAATTGGGCCTACTTCATCATCTTGCTATGAATGTATTTCTGTATTTTATATGGTTGATTTATTTGCATTATTCACATCTTATTACGAAAAATAACATTTGGACTAATTTGCACTACATAATCAATCGATTTACAAATGTGCTGTTAAACTGTGCTAAAACAGCAGTAGTGCATAATATTTAATTGAGCAATGTGAAATTACTTTTAACCCTAGCAGTTTTTAATTGCATCAAGCAAAATTTGATGTAAATCACTGAAAAAATTGATTAGTGCCTCTGACTGGTTACATTTTGTGTGTCCTTTTGTTACATACTCTCTTTCTTAAACATCTATATTATTGGCAGATTCAGGTATGGGAAAATAACTTTACTTATGCTTATCCAGTACTGTGCAAAAGTCTTTTGTCTCCATTAAATGTGTTGCTTTAGCAATGACATACTGAGCATATTCAATGTATTGTCAATGACTTGACCCAGTTTCCTACATGGATGTCTTTATGTCTTTCGTTATGTCACTTCATAATATCTTTTTTCTCTGATCTTCAATCCGACTTTGGAATAGCCTTTTCACTTTAAAATTCCTTATGAATCGTCTTCAGACTGTAGAAGGACTTGGCATCCTGATGTCCAATGGTGCTATTGCTCAAGTGTAAGGGGAGATCACAGTAAATACTTGCCACTTGCCACAACATTTTATTCAGTCTGTTAATACTGCATACAATTTCCCGTATGTTAATAAAGAAAAGAGAAGTAATTATATATGGTCATTATACAATGGTAATGGCTAAAACAATATA
>JAUZST010012314.1:0-11515 GCA_034779995.1 Parotocinclus haroldoi
CATCCATACATACACACATACCTAAAATGTTCAGAAAAAGTTAATTCTTGGCTCATTACTTTAATGGCAGCATAAATTTGATTGTTGAGCTGGCCTTTGAAACACCACAAGATCCACTCTTGGTGGGGTTTATGAGTGACAGACAGAGGTGTCTTCAGTCTGTTCCAGGATTTTGGCTTAGTCTCACATAAATATGTGGTTGTGAATAGCAACCCTAACAGCAAGAGAGTAGAATTCCTTTGAACCACTTATTCAAAAAGAACCCAGAACAAATCTGGCATGCCGAAGCTTTAGGCTGCTGACTGATGACAGTTCAATTAGCTGAGTTTCAAGTTTCAAGTATATACATATATATATATATATACACACACACACACACAAACATACACATACATACATACATACATTTTCCCAGAAAGACAGAGGATAGATTGGATATGTTTCTGCTTTTGAGGGAGGGTTTACAGAGCTCTATACACGAGCCCTATATGAAAATATATCAACAAGGTAGACTACATTAACATAGTGGTGAACCAGTGGGGATTTTATTCTTCGACTGAAAACACGGGATCTTACTTCTGAACTCAAACAATTGATCAAGGACCCGCCTTCTTGACAGCCATCCCTCACTTCACTGTGATACAGCAGCTGAATATACTCAGCTTAAATACTGTCATACAATGCAAAAATCTGGAGTTCACAGTATTTTTCTTCACTGAGTTTACCGTCTTGAATGCCACATCCGTCAATTTGTGGAGCTCTGGTGACATTGTTTTTTATGCCAAGTTCTCACGGTGTAAGAAACAGTGCGTTCATTTAGCGCTGGGTGCACTGTCAAGGATTTGTTTGACGACACCACTGTGCCTCAATGTCATTAAAGCTGAACTATCCATGCACACCCTTACACATTTGCTCCACTCAGGACCACTTTCACAGAAGTATCTGTCCATACAATTAAATCATTCCTCTTCTGTTCTCATAGGCAGCTCACAACAAAAAAGCATGTCTTCCTGAAAGCTGCAAGCCCAAATGTACTGCACAAAAACGAGCAGTAAAGATGTTTGCTGACATCAATCGACTCATCTAGCTGCACAGCATAATGTGGACTTCTTTAGTTCTGTCAAAAAGCTGGCTCTGTATGTCAGCCCCCTTGTCAACAATCCGTCTACTTATGCTATCGTTCTATAGCAGTACCTTCAGCAGAGTTTTCGCTGCGGTTTCCCCAACCATCTCGTGGCACATAACCATGCTAGCCGGCAGCACCAATTCCTCAGCGATCATAAAGCTTTCTCACTCCGTGCAACATGTCTGGCTACGAGATAGCTACCTCTCAGGGCACATTTGGACTGAGATGTGACGGAAAGAATTGTTTTCTTTTGGAGCTGCAGTCCGTCGTGTTGTTACTGAAAATATTCCACTGGCTTTGCCACAAATTGGAGAGATGGGTTGCAGGGAGATGAGTGGGTGGAGCAAGGCAAATAAATCAGGTATGTTTGAGCCAGGAAAATCTCAGCAAGAAACCGTTTTCATAACGTATGTCATTGGATTAATAATTACACTCTAAAGGTGAGATGTCACTGTAATTTTTTTTTTTATACGAAGTTGCAATTTTGTATGAACAATGTTCAACAGCTTACTAATGTTTATAATAAATTCCAGTGGAGTTTGGAAGCAAAATCTGTGTATGCTGTTTTGGTGCAGTACTCAGCCAAGTGTGTTGGTGAATTGTTTTTTCTTCAATTATGTTCAGCACTGCAAAGAGTGGATCCATGAGATTGCAGAAAGTCAGATTGCCAGGGACTGTCTGACACTTTTGCTGGCAAGGAAATAAGAGGACAGAGGGAGTAGCAGTGGTACTATCAGTAGGAAATGCTGGTATGAAAATGGCAAAGATGTGAAGAATGTTGAGGAGAACAAAGAATAAGAAGGATTGTGAAGGTTGTACATAGCGTTCCTGGTGAAGACAACATCAAACGTGAGTTGGTTGTGATTGTGTGCAAGTCACTGTCAAGTTAGTCTAATGAACATGTACGTGAGTAGAACCAGAGTAACAGCAGAACCAAAACCAGAAACTAGCAACAAAGGACTATCAATTTTCTGCAAATCAGTCAAGAAGAGACACACGCTTGTTGATAAAAGTTGCCAAGCAGGCCAGGGAGTCGATTCATGATGATGACATGATGAATTTGCAATTCCTGAGCACAGTAGCAGCAAGAAATTCAAAAGAAGAGATGTGAAGTTTAGGCAATGAGGAACAAAGTGTCCAGGTTGAGGAAATAACTAGACCTGTTCTCCCATCCAGACCACAAACTCTGTATGGGCAAAGCACACACACGCGCACACACACACACACACACACACAAACATGTCTAGATGTGGCAAATACAGTGGTGCTCGATATTTAGTGAACCCTTCAGAATTTTCTATATTTCTGCTTAAATATGACCTAAAGCATTATCCGATTTTCACAAAAGTCCAAAAAGTGACTAAAGAGAACCCAGTTAAACAAATGATTCTACTTGGTCATTTATTTATTGAGGTAAATGATCCAATATTACATATTTGTGAGTGGCAAAAGTATGTGAACCTTTGCTTTCAGTATTTGGTGTGACCCCCATGTGCAGCAATAACTGCAACTAAACGTTTCCGGTAACTGTCTTGCACAGTGGCTTGGAGAAATTTTAGCCCATTCCTCTGTACAGAGCAGCTTCTACTCTGGGATGTTAGTTGGTTTTCTCACATCAACTGCCCGCTTCAGGTCCTTCCATAACATTTTGGAAGTGTGGAAAATCTGATGATGTGCTAGGTCATGTTTATGCAAAAAAATAAAACAAATTCTAAAGGGTTCACAAACTTTCAAGCACCACTGTAGCTTACAAGTCTAAAAATGATATGAAATGTCCATTCATTTAATTGCACACCCATTTCCAATTTTATAGCAATAATTGTCATACTTATTCTAAACAGCGATAGTAATGAAGTGTGTAATATGTGGTGTGTGTGTTTGTGTGTGTGTGTGTGTGTGTGTGTGTGAGTGAGTGAGGAGAGACAGACTCATACTTCACCAAACCTCATCTGGCTGCTCTATTGAGTTAGAGAGCTGTAGGGAAACCATGGTATCAATCCTGTTTTACGCTCTCAGTGGGCAAAGGATGAGCCTGAGCACTGGGGCTTATCTCTCTATGCAGAGGACCTGCTTTCTCTCTCTCTCTCTCTCTCTCTCTCTCTCTCTCTTTCTCTCTCATAAGCTTAAGCACTCTTACACACACACAAGCAATCGTGTGCATGCAAACACAGTGGAACACTATTACAGGGACTGCTTGCTCACTGATCACTGATGCTGGGTGATTAGGCCTGCCCTCAATTAGCATTCCAAATTAACTAAAATGTACTGCTTGTGGTACCAATACATACCTTCAGGAACGCAAAATGGAGCACAACCCAAACTATTAAAATAGTGAAATGGAGGTGGAATCCTACTAGTCTCTTGTATTTGTGCACCCGTTATCACTGGGTGTAGCTGGTACAAAAACATATTCGCCATTTAAAACAGGCTCTGTATTCTGGTCACAGATTGATTAAACAAACGCAAACACAGGTCCGCAGACAGGAACAGGTACCAATAGAAATCTCCTTTAATTCTCTAACACTGTGTACAGAAACAATCGTTACACACTTAATACTATGCTAATTGCAAACAGACAAAACTGCCATTACATTCATTTACATTTAATTTATTAGCATTTAGTTTACCCTGCATAAAGCATAACAAGTTGGTGACCAAACATTCAATTCAATTCAGTTTTATTTGTATAGCGCTTTTTACAATAGACATAGTCACAAAGCTTTACGTTGTTATATAAACACTGTCACAAATTGGAATCCATTGCCCCTAATAAGCAAGCCAAATGGCGACATATTTGTATGTATTTTTGAAGATATATTTGTATGTAAAGATGGGAAAGTGAGCATTGTCAGCATAGCTAGTCATTCCGCCTGATATCATCAACAGATAGCATTTGAGTGAGAACTTATTCATTCATAACTTAATTCCTTATTGATTACATTGTTATATCATTCTCAAAATAACAGCCACTGTTTCAATCCAGCATATCCACTTCACTTAAACCGAAATGATACTGATACACAACTTACCAAACATCGCAAATAAAAACAACAGTGATATCGCAATGATTCTAAAGCACTTAAAAAACAAGACAGTTTGGTTATGAAAAGGATTAGAAACAATGTTAAAACACTTGAGTGTTTCGTTTTTTGCTGCATTTATGCGAAACGCTCACACTCGCACAATAGCCACAGTCTCACCACTGTAAAATCAGCACTTTACACATCATAAACCAGTTTTAGCAGCACACTGTTTACTTTTACCAACAGAATCTGAATGCACAGTCTAATGTACAGCCTCAAAAAATGTAATTGCACTAACCTGATCTTCTTCAGTCAGGGGGGCAGAAACATGTATTAATCAATTTAGAGCAAAAATCTAGCACTTTAGATCATAATTAGTTGTTGTATACTTGTATAAATCTGTGCCCTCAAAATAACTTAACACACAGCTATTATTGTCTACTGGCAACAAAAGAACACCCCTAAGTGAAAATGGCCAAACTGGCAATATTTTCTGTGGTCACCATTATTTCCCAGCGCTGCCTTAACACTGTTGGGCATGGAGTTCACTAGAGCTTCACAGGTTACCAATGGAATTCTCTTTCACTCTTCCATGATTACATCATGGAGCCGGTGGATGTCAGAGACCTTGCACTCCTCCAAAGATGCTTTGATGGGTTTCGGGCAGGAGACATGCTTGACCTTTTCCCTCAGTTTCTTTAGCAAGGCAGTGGTCATCTTGGAAGTGTGTTTGGGGTCGTTATGTTGGAATACTGCCCTGGTCCCCAGTTTCTGAAGGGAGGGGACCATGCTCTGCTTCAGTATGTCACAGTACATGCTGGCATTCATGGTTCCCTCAATGAACTGTAGCTCCCCACAGCCGGCAGCACTCAATGAATGCAGTCACAAACCCTGACATTCCCACCACCATGCTTGACTGTAGGCAAGACACATTTGACTTTGTGCTCCTCACCTGGTAGCCACCAGACATGCTTGAGACCATCTGAACCAAATATGTTTATCATGATCTCAGCAGCCCACAGGAAATTGTTTTAGTAATTCATCTCTTTACTCTGCTTGTCTTCACTAAACTGTTTGGAGGTTTTCATGGGCATCATCTTTAGAAGAGGCTTCCTTCTACGATGATGGCCATGCAGACCAATTTGATACAATGTGTGGTGTATGGTCTGAGCACTGACAGGCTGACCCCCCTCCCATTTAAACTTTGCGGCAATGCTGGCAGCTCTCCTACGTACATTTTCAAAATATTTTCAGATCCTCAGAGAGTTATTTGCCATGAGGTGCCATGTTAAACTTCCAGGGACCAGTATGAGAGAGTGTGAGAGCAATAACACTAAATTTAACACACCTGCTCATTCACAGCTAAGACCTTGTAACACTAACAAGTCACATGGTCTCTCATCAAACATTTGAGAGGTACTCACGTTTGTGTAATATAGTACACTTATTATAAAGACTATCTGACAGTATACTCGCACTGAATCAAAACAAAGCTTCACTTTTATTTTCTTTGCATATGATGTCCAGGGGCATTATAGGTTGCGAGTATGAGCAAAAGGTGTGTGCAATTCTTTACTCAAATAAAGTTTTCATATCTCCAGTTCATTTTTAATGTGTTTTCACATTGTCCTCTGAAATAAGGACTGCATGGGTTCTGTCAGAAAAGAGTTTATCTATCCTCCTAAATCAATCCATGACTACTGCAGCACAATGTCTAGAAATCACAGCATATTCGGTCCATACGCTCCAGAATAAGTGAAATGTTTAATGTTGCTTATACTTAAACACACTTGACATGGAAGAGAAATACAAAAAATATTTGCATTGGTACATGAGCCTAGTTGTGATTTGGTGCAAAAACACCTTGAAGAAACTTGTCATGCACTTTATACACACCATGTGTGCCAAGCATTATTACAGGAATCTGGACTACACTGATAACATTCTGTTAGAATCCTGTTAGAAAGTGGGCTTTGAGTAAATGTTTTTATTAGTTATTTTCACACTATAGACAACCCTGTCTAAAGAGAGTATGAGAGCAATCCCAAGCTCTTTTTTTTTTCATTGCTCACACCTGCCTGTATCTTTTAGTACTATATTTTCTTTGACCATTTTTACAATTTTTGGTAAATGTTTTTTTTCAGGGTTGCACAATACCATGTGGACCCAAACATACTGTATAAAGACATATCAGAAGTGTAATACAAAATTAAAATTAAAGGGTCTGTTAGTCATCACCGCTGAAAAACACATAAGTACATAACACCACCCCATCCCACCCCACCCCACCGCATCCCCTTCCCTTCCCACCCCATCCCATCCAACCCCATACCATCCCACCCCACCCCACCCCATCTCATCCAACCCCATACCGACACAAAAAATATGAGTAGTCTAACATGATAGATATATGTGAAGCATATAAAATTAGGTATGTAAAAAGATGCTAAATATACAGGGTATATACAGTTGTGCTCATAAGTTTATATACCTTGGCAAAATGAGTAGTTTTTATATTATTGAACACGTGTTTGCCCTTTTGAAATCACAATGACAACAGAAACTACCCAAATCATCCTGATCAAAAGTTTACATACCCTAGTTCTTAATACCGTGTATTGCCTCCTTTAACATCAATGACAGCTTGAAGTCTTTTGTGGTAGTTTTGGATGAGGCCCTTAATTATCTCAGATGGTGAAGCTGCCCATTGTTCTAGGGAAAATTCCTCAATTATATTGAGGTCAGGAAACTAAGATGGCCACTCCAGAACCTTCACTTTTTTCTTCTGTAGCCAATGACAGGTCAACTTGGTTAATTAGTGGAAATTTCACTCCAGTACTTTCTGATAAAATGCTGCATTCATATTGCCATCAATCCTGACCAAGTTCCCTGTGCCTGTGTAGCTTACTCATTCCCAAAACATGACCGACCCACCTCCGTGTTTCACAGTAGGGATGGTGTACTTTTCATCACAGGCTTTGTTGACTCTTCTCCAAATGTTCCTGGCAGTTGTTGCTGAAAGTTTTATTTGTCTACCTGATCTTTTCTTTGATTCAACAGAATCCCTCATTTTCCACTTCTTATTTACATTTACATTTGTAAGAGTCTGAACACTGCTAATTGGGATTCTTAATTCCTTAGATATCTTTTAAGTTAAACTATCTTATCCTATTAAAAACGGCCAAAAAATTACAAATTCTGACACGGTATATAAACTCGAGCACAACTGAACATATATGAATACAGACATATGCACTCTCTTACATACACCCACATACATTGATCTTAATCTTACACACATTCATTTTGGGGTCATGGTGGTTCTAAGGCCTAAGCAGTAGCAAAGAATGCCGGGTGAAAACCAGTCCTAGACAGGGCACCAGCCCATAACACGGAACATGACATGACAACACCATTTGGTAGAAAACAGGGGTACCCAGTGCATCGTTAGTATATAGACTCACTGATTTACTTCGCTTGTCTTCTCATGAACTATTTCAGGTAATAGGCCTGGTCAATCCCTGCTTCATTTGGATGATTTTTTTGTTTCGTCTGTAATACTGTATACCAATGCTTCCGTTAAGCAAAACTATCAGGTCCATCACACCATTTTTCTGAGTGTTAAAGCATAAGTGTAAGTGTAACATGCAATTCAGCCAACATCCTTGTTTCAGAGAACATGACATGGGCATTAAATGGTACAACTCAGAAGCTGCAATGAGATCTGGGGAGTCACATCGGGATCAGGACAGACGTTAACATCTGCATGAACAGTCGGATTTTTTCTACACTCTTGTTAAATTATGCTGCTAAAGGGGACAAATTTTCCAGATCTGGTGACAAAGTTAGTAACAGTTTTAGAGGAGAATGCGAAGAGAAGGCTTTCTACTGCGTACATTAACTCACAGGCTTCATAATTAGCTATTGTCACTCTGACTGTTGAGCGAATTCCCACCCACCAAGTGAGCTAAGCCAGTTATGCTGGTCATGAGGCTTCTTATCTTACAGTCATGATTCACTTAAGTCCACTGACTGTCTTCAAGGCGATGCAATGCACAATTTGCAATCACAAGACTATGACCCACTAAGCTGCCCCGACAGGTTTCTATGGAGGTGCAAACATAAAAAAATAACTGCCCATGTGTAAAGGATGGGACATCAGATGGTGAGGGTCAGCCTCCTACACTGCTATGGTGACCTATATCAATCCTGAAATAGACTTGGCACCCTGTTCAGGGTACATTCTGTTCAGAGACCCATAAATTCCAGGTTAGGTCCCGCATCCTGATTCCCATCCTGATACAATGACTAGAACTATAACAACTAAGAGACTGTAACTGTGCTGGGACAGTGGTTAAGGTGTTGAACTATGGACCATGAGCTCCAGGGTTGTCCAGCTAGGCCCTTGAGCAAGGACCTTAACCCACAAATGTTCAGTTTATACTTTGTAAGATTGTATCAAATGTAAACCGTTCTGATTAAGTCTAAATATACAGCATAAAACAATGTAGCTAAATTATGCTCACCAAAAGAAAAAATAGTCTTTTGTATTTGTGCGAAGTAGTTTTCTCACTACAAACACTGACTTGCCTTCAAATAGACAGTTTTACAATAATGTAAGCAGCCTTTTCTGTTAATGAAAATTAGCAAAAAAAAAGGGGGGGTAAGAGGCTACATATCATACCTTCTTCAGAAGGATCTCATAAATTGTTTTTGACTCTGGGGGAAGAAAGGCTGAGTACCGCTGCCCTAGCAATTAGCAGCAACAACTCCCCCTAGTACTTTCTCCATAAAGGAGCTTAACATCATTTTATTGCACCACCAGCAGCCCATGTCATCTTATACCATATCTCTCCATCTTTGTCTAATGCTGTTCACCTACTTCTCCTTCCAATGCAATTCTTTCTTTAACTCTGGAAATACGACAGCAAGATACAATCCATAAATCAGTCCAAACACTGCCCGAGAGAGACAGCTAGAATTAAAGGTCTCGTCTCAAGGAGGAAAAGGGAACACAAGTGAATGGCATCAACAAATTCAAATCATCTGTCATTAGTTTTAGCACCTCCTACTTATTTCAAAACTGCCAACACCAGCTTCTACGGTTATGGGCCATACACCAGTTCACCATGTGCATTAGCAAGCATTGACTGCAGTGGTGTGAAACACACCACCAACAGATCCGTGACCAGCGGACGCTTTTCTCCAGAGTGATGAATCAGACATCTGGCCACTCGACAATCTGACAAATGATGGCTATGGCAATCACCAGGTGAACACTACCGGCCTAAATGCCTATGTGGAGGAGGGTGAGAATTGTGCGTTTTCAATTTAACAACAACTATGGTCACGCAAAAGTATTGCACGACGTCAGTGCCCGACCTTACTAATGCTTTAATGGCTGAATCTGTTTGTGAAATCTTGTGGATAGAATTTCCAGTTAACTGGAGGCACTTAAAGGGGAGCTGATCCATATTAATGGCCATGATTTGGGAGAAGATGTACTCGGGTGGTGCAGTGGTCTAGCACACTAGCTAACCATCATAGTGACCCGGGTTCTTTCTGTCAGGTTGGGCAGATCGAGGAGTGCTGTCTGTCCTCCACACTCCCCTGACTGAAACTGCAGTGAGCATTTATGGGGCACTGGAAGTCCGAGCTAGCTAAACATTCAGTAACATACACAAGGTGATTTTTGTACACCACTGTGGTGACCCAAATTTGAGTCCCGACAGCACACTCTATCTGAATCAGGTAATAAAAAAGCACAAGTCCGGAGTCTAGTCCATCTGGGGGATCAACCCCTGTGATCTGATCAGTGCAGGTCCTGTAACGAACTGGACTCCAAACCACAGCATGCTTATTTATGCACCCTCTGATTTCCAGGAAAGGCATTGGATTCACCCGTCTTCCTGACCACGAAAAGTGGGATTAAAATATACATCCCTAAATCAGAAAAAGATGAATATTAAAACAAGTTTGACTTACAGACAGTATGAAGCCAATATATTTGTTGTTTTGTCAAGTGAACTTAATTTCATTTCTGAATAAACATACATTCATTCATTTCAGACCTACAATATAGTCCAAAAAGTTAAGATTGGGAAATCTGGGGCTAGTAATGAGGTTAAAACCCCTAATAAACAATATGCTTTCAAAAAAACGACAGTGCTGTCAACAGGAATGTAACCATGCTGCAGTATTATACGAAAGGCAAAAGTCGAGTCAGCAAAGACAGTCAGAGGATCTCCAATTCCATGAAAGTGAGAGAAAACAATTGCAATGTTTGCAAACTCTGTTCCTTAAAGAAGATGGGAAGGAATTTGCATATTTCTTCCTGTAAAGTGCATAATATAATTAAACTAAACAAGAAATCTGGAGGAATTTGACCATGTACAGAGCAAGGGTGCAAGCCTCAACAGAAGAGCTGTGATCTTTGCTCCCACACAGTGCACTGCATTAAGGCTCTTTATTCATCAATAAATGATATAAGCACACATGCAAGAGTTACAATCACTTTTATATTTTTTGGGAAAAAGGAAACCATGTTAACTGGTTCAAAGACATAAAGGACCATCCAGACTGTTGTCAGCAAGTACAAAAGAAAAGGCATGTCATTGTATGGCAATTGGCTAGGGTACCCTTCTGAAATTGCAGCATTAATCCCGAAAAGTACATTGGAATTTTACAGCAACATAAGTTGCCTGCAAGATTTTTTAATCAAGACAATGCAGTACAAAAAGACATTGGTTTAAAGCATTACATTGTTTCTTGGGATGTGTTGCAGACCTGAAATATATGGAATGGATGTTTATTAACAAATGAAATGAAGATAACCAGACAAAACATGCAGTATCTTGGATTTATACCGTCTGAATGAAGTCAAATTAAATATAAGACACTGCATTTTTTGGTGTTGTTGTACAACTTGATGTTGTAAAATATGGGTATTTGTTGTAATGATGGTGTAATTTCATCATCTCATGGTTTTAGAGGACAGCCTTAGAGAACAGCAGTGCCACTCTGGACCACTAATCACATCTGCTGTTTTCTTGAGCAAGAACATTCATCACTACCAGCTCAGTTAGAAGTCATTCTGAATAAAGATGCAACACTGAACATGTAAATGTAAGCCTGTAATTGCATATAAAAGACATAATAGGGGGAGAATGAGAAACGTACACTTAATGGTCAAGGACTTGAGCATTATAGCTGCCAGAGAGCCACTACTGGGCACTTGAGCATGACCCTTTAACCTCATCAGCTGAGGGGTCATCTGTGGAGATAAGGCCTAAGACTTTTTGTCTGTTATAGATCAATTCTGAGACATAGTGAAACAGGAAGCTGGCTCAGAGCTTTTAACCGCTTG
>JAUZST010012315.1:0-10000 GCA_034779995.1 Parotocinclus haroldoi
GTCTCTCTCTCTCTCTCTCTCTCCCTGTCTCTCCCTGTCTCTCTCTCTGTCTCTCTCTCTCTCTCTCCCCCTGTCTCTCCCTGTCTCTCTCTCTGTCTCTCTCTCTCTCTCTCCCCCTGTCTCTCCCTGTCTCTCTCTGTCTCTCTCTCTCTCTCTCTCTCTCTCTCTCTCTTTCTCATATATTCAGACCATCCTAGGCAGGGACTCTGTTGACATGGGTAAGCAGCATTTAGCTTTAAGGCTGAATACAACTGGAACAAACTGACAGAATATGTTAGAGGTGCCCCAAATGTAACCATTTCTAAATCCAGGTTAAAACATTCTCTCTCCATGTGCCTATTACTGAACCCTAAAAAATGCACTTTCTTCTTAATGCACTATAACCATAATAAGTCAATTTTAATAAGACATTTGTTTTGATTTTTTGGTTCCTTTTTTTTACCCTCATGCACTTTGTACCTTCCTTTAATGATTACGATTTCGCCTCTTCAGATCTTTTTGGCTATGTTCACATTACCAAGCTAAAATGGCCCAAATCTGTTTTTGTTTTGCCTTAATCTGAAACACATCTGATTTTTTTCAGAGCTGTGTGCAGACACACAAACCAGATCACCTGAGACACTTTCATGTGTGTACACAGGCCATGTGACCGGAATAAGAATGAGATTTTTACGTCATTTCGACTCGACGTTCATGATGAACGTGCACAGGAGGAGAAGGGAAATTGACAGCAGTGAGAGAGGTTTTCAGTGGTGGGATAACAAAGTAACAGACCTCATAAATATGTTTGGTGATGTCTCTGTGCAAGCAATTTTAGAAGGCACCTTCTAAACCAACTGTTCTGTGTCTGAGGACATTTCCAAAGAACTAGGAGGACGTGACTGCAGTGTCAAAGGAAAATAAAAAGCTGAAAAGTGAATTGTATAGAAAGCAAGGACAATAACCAAAGAAGTGGTCGTGGCCGAATAAAATAACCTTTTTAACATGACTCCTTCTGGATGAGTGGGACATGTGAAGCGTTGTTCTTTTGCACGTCAGTTTCAGAGCGTGAGCTGTTCAGACAAATATCAGATATAGATTACATTAAAAAGATCTGATTTTCCTGCTGTGTGAGTGTAGGTTTTGTGCTTTTAAAGCACTGTTTTTTTAAGTTTTTATATATGTTTCCTTTACTTTTATTCACGTGAACTACGCTGAATTGCCTCGGGGTACAAAATGTGCTATATAAATAAACCTGCTTGTTTGCTTGACAGACTCTCAGAGATTGATCCAGGGAGAAGCAATGACTTTCTGTTGTTTCATTCCTTTCTCCATCTGTTTATTTCTCTCTATCTCATGTCTGGGAATAACAGCCAAGTCAGCAGTGGTTATATTTTACAGCATCCACTTCAGAAAAAAACAAATACCTGTGAGTTAATTGTTCTTTGTGACTGTCGTTCTCCCGGCATAGTAGAAAAAGATGGCAGGGGAGGACAAACTACCCCGTGTGAAGGAGTTGATTATTTCAGTATTATCATAGTATTTCAGTATTTTGTTCACAAGTAATGGCATAATGAGATCGACTAGACTGGGTGCAGCACTGTACAGGACCATAGTGGTGAAGAGGGAGCTCTCAGTTTACCGAAACATGTCCCCACCCTCAACTATGGTCATGAGTTTTGGGTAAGAACCAAAAGAATGAAATCGTGGATAAGTGACTGAAACGAGCTGTTTTTTGTTGAGTTATTGGGCATAGTCCCCATGATCAGTCTCTATGGTCACTCTCTGCTACTCCTTCACATTCAGAAGAACCAGTTGAGGTGGTTGGGGCATCTGATAAAGATACCTCTCAGACACTTCCTGCCTGAGACGTACCAGGCACTGCCAACTGGTAGGAGGTCCCAGGGTAGACCCAATGCCTGCTGGAGGGATTATATCTCCCAGCTGGCAAGGGAATGACTCAGGATCCCCCAGGAGGATCTGTCAGACGTTGCAGGGGTCAGAGAGGCTTCTTTGCTTGTCCTTCTAGCGCCACCTGAAATATATAAACACAAAGAAGATGAAAATGCTAATACCAATCAGTGATCATGGGTATAGCTTCAAAGTCACGTGGTTACTCTTTAATAACGTCAAGTATTTTATAACACGCTGCTCTAATTGCTTTTATGTTGAGATACTCAACTGCATACATCATACAAATCCATCGTATTTTTCATTTGAGATTGAATAAGCCATACACTGTGTATGTTTTACCATATAATAAAAGCACAGAGATAAATATTGACCTTTTACAGGTCTTTTTTTGCCTAGCCTGGTCCTAGTTCTGGTTCTGGTTCTGGTTCTGCTTTATGAAATGGTAATGGGATAAATGTTATGCAGGTAAGACTCACGGTCTTGGTTCAGATGAAAAACACTGAAGTGTCATTGTGGAATATCACATAAAATCACCCTCATTCCCATTAATTAAAGACACCCTGTCTCAAAAGTTAGAAAGGCTTATTATAGAAAAGTGTTTACTTTCATTAAAGTACGTTTAGTAGCTTGTACTTTTGTACTTCTACTTAGTAAAATAGTGTATGCAATAAAAAACACACACACCCACATAGAAATGTTGGATTGCTGTCTCTGTCTCAGTAAATTTGTTGCCATGGCACCCATTACGTGTCCTGCCAGCCACCATGTTTTGTGCAGTGATGTCATGAATAAGAAACCTGGCCTGCTATAGACTGGAACTGTGTACTTTTTAATGTTCTCTTTGAGATTTGATGACGGTTGGGTTCGAATATGGAGGCCTTGTGGTGGAGTGACACACTGCCCCAATTGCTAAGGGTGATGGATGAGGATTTACAGGCTGCAGCACACTATACAGAACCTGTTTGCCTCCAGCGCCCAACCGTATCTCAACTTGTATCCAGACTAAAAGTGACCTAACAGGGGAACTAGTGGCGTAAATTCATGCGTCTAAAGGTGCATTTGATCCTAACAACTCCGTCTCGGTGAGTGTATATAAGCCATACTTCAATTTTTCTTCAGTGTTTATTTTGATCCATTAGTTGTGGTTTTCTTAAGTAAAGAACTTGTGTATTTCTGCCACCCGTGGTTTCAACAATCCAGAGTTAATCTTGTTTAGGAATACAAGTGTAAGGAATACAAAGTATCATTTCTTGAATGGTATGGACACCATAATTATCCTAAAATCTCAGGTGGGCCATCACATCTTGTTCCTGATTTGGACAGTGTCTATTGTTCTACGTTCTATATGAAGTATATTTTAAGATTTGGGATTTTGAACCAGAACATGCTGTTCTACATCGCAACCTCACAAGCCCCAGCCCAAGCCCTTGTATGTTTACTGAGGACAGTCCGGGCTGCTTGTGGAGAAGGCTTTCATCCTGCCCTCATGCTTTATTCACCCGTTTACTGCTTCCTCCATCCGGCATAGCTCAGAAGTAGGAAAGCACCTCAGGCTAGGAGTACAATCGCGCCCTTCTGTCTCTCCTTTATTTCCTTAGTCTTCTGTTCTTCCATCTCTTTGTCTCGTTCCCTGTCCACACCAGCCTCGGCTAGATCTCATCCGTACTGTCCGTATCCTTTTCAACTTCTTGTTGTCAACTTTCTCTCACCTTGTCTCTTGCTGGCAGTCCCTTAACTTTCTGAAGTCACCTTTATTCTTCTGCTTTCTTTGCTTTTTGCTCTTTGTGTGTGTGTCTGTGTGTGCATGTGTTTGTGTGTGCGCACAAGCGCGCGTGTCTGTGTGTGTGTGTGTGTGTGTGTGTGTGTATGAGAGTCTCAATTCAGACTGCATCTCCTCCAGCCCTCAGTGATAATTACACCTTAATGGCACCAATAACATTACTGTGGTCATTAAGGTATGCCAGAGTGGCACATCGGCCAGTGTTAATGACGATGCAGAGGTGTGTGTGTGTGTGTGTGTGTGTGTGTGTGTGTGTGTGTGTGTGTGTGGAGTAAAACGGAGTGCCGGTATGTAGTCCCAGTCCATCAGGCTGCCTGCTTTTTTCAAACAGCATTTCCCAGAGGACTGTGCTCTGAGCCGCTGTGGAACGTGGTTACTGAGCAAATCATGTGTGGCTGTCATGTGGTCGGCTAAAACTGCCCAAGCGGTTGTGACTTTCACTTAAAGCCAAAAGTGGGACTGTGTTTAGTGTGATTGTGAGTAAGCTGGATGGTAACTGGATGGTAAGAGGCATTGTTAATTTGGTGGCTTAGTGAGTGCAAAACACACATACTTGGCAAACAGAGCATGGATTGGATCCTCGTATAAACCTAGCGTCACTTTATCTAAAGAATAGTCTCCACTGAATTCACTTTAGTTTCATTCTATGTACAGGTCTGCACCATGAATGACATTCCAATCAATGTCAGTTCACTTTAACAGCTTAGTCTTAGGAAATAGAAAACTGCTTTTTTTTTTAACCAAATATTTTAAGCCATATTTGATCACTTCAACATGCACATATGGAACCGAGCATGTATTCACTGATTTACGACATTTGGGGTTATGGGAAATTGCATAACAGCTTAATTTCTGGCCAACTATTCCGGTATAAATGGATGCAGGGCTGGTGAAACTCATTTATGAAAAGCCGGTGTGGCTGTGGATGTTTACGCCCCGTAGGCAGCGACTGTACCTGATCCTACTTGTTTAATCAGTTGGTCTCAGTGTTCAGACAGTTGGTTAGTCATTTGAGGAGAAGCTCCTGCCTGGTTGGAATGAAAAACCTGCTGCCACATTGGTTCTCTGCTAACTCAAAGCTCCTTTTCACCACTACAGTGTTCTTATTTTAGATTCTCTTTACACAGTCTTTCATCAAGGCTTTAGAAAGGGGCTTTAGAAATAGTCCAGTGTGCACCGGGTATGGGTATAATACACTGCTCACAAAAATGTCATTAGGAGATATTTTATTTCGAAATATCCCCTCATTTTTGTGAGCTGTTTTATTTGTGTTTGTGCTGCGTGTGAAAGATGGAGTGATAGGACAGAGCTTGATATAGAAGCACAATCAGTATCATGGTGTTCTAACTTGCTTCCTGCATGTAATATTTACAGAGCCCTGACAGTGCGATGGTGACACGAGTGTGTACAGAGGTCAGAGACGTGGTGGCAGGTCAGCGATGAGCGATGAGGAACTGAAAGGTGAGAGGACATTAACCCGAGGTGCAGGCTTGATGAATCCGAGTGAGAGGGACTTTGCTAGACGTGATCCAAACGAATGTTGACAGGCGTACACACAGCCCTTCTGCTCGCTGAGATAAACCTGCGTTTAAGCGTCGCACACAAGCAGCACAACACATCTGTCCATTCACGCGCGCTACACTACTGGAAGCCTTTACTCCGAACTTCATCCACTGCACATTTAGACCGTCCCAAAAACCTGCTAAAAATGATGTACACAAACTTTGACGCTCCTTTTAGCGCACATTTGAGATCCTAAGAATTGGAATAGGAAATATAAATCTATTTATCTACCTATTTCTATACATTTCACAGCAGGTAAAAGTGGCCCAAATCTAGGTTTTTCTCTCTAAATCCAATTATCGCTTTACCTTTTTTTATGTGACCAATGTCAGACGTTGTTCTTAACAGTTAATTCTTCTGAACTGACGCACAAAAGTTGAAACACTTTATGCGACCTGCTCTTTCGGAGATAATCTAAATGCAGTCAACAGTGACAGGCACTTCTGTAACAGTCATATTGTAAAGGACACGTTATTCGGCCATGGCCACTGAATTTTAATGAGCAGTATATTTAGGACCTCTGTTACTTTGCTACTCCGCCACTAAAGACCTTCCTCAACGCTGTCCTCCATTTTCCTGTTTTCTTAGAAAACATTTAAGAGGAATCTCGATTTGGAAAGATAAAAAGTTGCATGACTTCTGTTCTGCCTGTTCAGTTGCATTGCTACGTATCGGATTTCAATAACCGCACATAAAAGTCTCCCAGACTGGAACTCTAAATGTCAGATTCATTGCATCATACTACCCCAAAAGATAACCCATCTGTGTCCCATATGACGAAAAAGAACAGATTTGGGCCACTTTTACCTGCTGTGTGAACCCAACCTACATCATGTCTGAATGACAGAAAGCTAGTATGAGTGAACCCTTGTGACACCCGCTGACAGAAAACTCTTGAAAGGCATAACAAAACATGGCAATGTTCTACAGGAGCCTCGGAAATTAAAATGGAATTGATCCATTTCGATTTGTTAGAAGTCAGATCACATGCATATAGATTTTGGTTCATGTTTGGGGGCAAAAAATATTCTGAATTGGTCTCATAAAAGTCAGTTTTATAAAAGATAAACATTACTGTAAGGTAGTCCCTGTTGTATGTTACCCGACCTGCGATATTTCGACATTATCAGATGGGGATCTCATAATAAACATCAATGCACAATTAGAAGAAACTGTCAGTGTTGAATTGTCGTAGTAGAAACGTAGTACACACAGAACTCTCCTGCACTCGAATGAGGAAGTCAGTAGTGCGTGATGTAAGGGGTCCCATGGTGGGAGTGCTGAGCGCTGGGAAATCGGGATCTATATACAATATATACACTTTCTTTGCGATGGATTTGTTAGATCATATCCCCGGATCGAGTACAGTGCTGTACTAAATGCTTTCATTTTGTGTTTTAATTCATCTTGTTGTTTCAAATAAACTATGTGCGAAGTATCTTAACTACTACTGGACTATGGTCCAGTATTTTTTTTTTTTTACTATAATTAATAACATTATGTCACCAGGATGGCTACAATCAGATAAAATGGACAAATGATGTTCATTTATGCAGTATACCAGTTCACGTTTGTGATGCAAGTCTCCCAGTGGTTAATGTCATTCGCCTGGAGAATCGACCCTGCTACTTTTTTAGCCATTGACTCATCCCCTGTAGCCCTCACCTCGTAGAATGAATATAGCTATGTGACCAAAATAAAGCAACTCCGAGCCTGTGTGAGAGAGGAAGAGTGTGAAAGCGTTGGTGTGTGAATTGTATGTGCTACAGGGATGTAGTTTGTGGGAGGAAGGAAAGACGTGTTTACACAGTCGCACCGCGTGTGTGTTAGGAGCGGTTCAGAAAAGGGTTAGCATTGTCAGGAGAGGGCAGCCGTCCCAGATGGAAAACTTTTAGCCGCAGAACTTAATTGGCATGACATGGTCCGGGCACCGAGCCAAGCAGCCAGACCCTTCCCCAGCTGCGACTGAAGGAGAGAGCTTTCATCTCATTCATCATATCCATACCAGGTCAGTTATTCCTCAGATAGGAAAGAAAACAACAACACGCCTTCCTACAGCCGACGTCTCATAAGTACAGGCAGCAACCCGTGGGACAGCGGGGCTTCAGTGCTTAAGGCTCTGGACTGCTAATCGGAAGGTTGTGAGTTCAGCTCCGGTCTCTGCCAAGCTGCCACCGCTGGGCCTCTGAGCAAAACCCTTAACCTGCTCAGAATAAGTAAGCCTGCTAAACGTGCATTTAAAAATGGCTGCCACAGCTCGTGCTAATTCAAAGCCAGCTCTGTAGGGCTGATCATGCCTGTTAGAAACCCGGGTTCGAGTCCTGGCTCACCACAGAGTTTGCATGTTCTCTTTGACTCAGTGTAAGTTTCCTGGGTGTTCTCCAGTTTCCTGCCACATTTTAAAGACATGCTTAAGTGGAGTCTTTAAAGTTCTACTGTGTATGTAACTTGTGACCAAATGCCCTCACGATGATAGGAAAACCTAACAATTTTGGCTTGTCAGGACTGTTTTGTCATCGTTTGTTTTAGATAACCAGAAAGCTCTATTTGAAGAACCAAAAGAGCCAAAAGATTTGCATTAGGTTACTGACGTTAGGGTTGGATGTTGGTCTAGAATTAAAAAGCTGCAAGTAATCATTACGTCAGTGGAAAGTCCTCACAAGACAATCTGTGTCTGTATTTATGTTTATGTCACATTTTCATTCATTCATTCATTCATTCATTCATCCGCTTAATCAACATGAGGTCGCGGGCCAGTTGGCACAAGGGCAGGAACAACCCTAGACGAGGCGTCAGTCCATCGTAGATTCAGATTCAGAAAACTTTATTCTTCCCCTAGGGGCAACTGAAAACCTAGGCACCCAACATGGGGCATGAACCCATGACCCTGAGATTAAGAGGCTCATGCTTTACCGACTGAGCTAGCTGGCCCCAACATGGGCACGCACACACAGTCATGCACACAGTCACACACCGAGGGCCACTTTTAGAGACACCAATTAACCTAACGCGCATGTCTTTGGACTGTGGGAGGAAACCGGAGTACCCGGAGTAAACCCACACAGACTCCACAAAGAAAGGACCCAGGACGCTCTACCAGCGGTAGAACAAAGTGGTCGAACAAAGTGGCAAAATGAATCATTTCCATTTTTGAGAAGGTAGAAAACAGAAGATGGCTGAAATTTTGATGAATATTAGAGTGTATCATGTTGACGTTCATTAAGCAGTTTGGTTAAACACGTTCCTGGTATTTCAGGTTCACATCCAGACCATTGGCATCCTGGTGTCTGAGAAGTCTGAACTGCAGACGGCATTGTCTTACACGCAGCAAGCGGCACGCCAAAAGACCGGTGTGTTCTTATCTAGTGCCAGACGTTTATAATAGTTTTCTTTTTTTTCCCACACTGTATTATCCTCCTTCCTAAAAACACTGTATCCCTGTGTAACGAACTCCTTATCGGCTTGTCCAGGGGAGGCGGAGGAGCTGAATAATCGGTTGCAGGCCAGCAAACAGAGAGTGTCTGAACTGGAACGAACTTTATCCACAGTGTCTGTGCAACAAAAACAATATGAAAAGGTATAGTGTCTTATAAACACCGAACCGTGAAGCGTTTCGAATTTAAACTCATGACTCATGTTTTGTTTATGAATGGAGCAGCATAATAAAGAACTGGAGAAGGAACGAGACAGTCTGCGCTTGGAATCACTCCGAATAAAGTGAGTAAACTTCTCAAGTTTGTCAGATAGCGCTTTAATTCTTGTGGGGGAGCTGTCGGTGCCCGTCATTAAGACCTCTCAATGTTTCAGCAACTTGAACGAGGAGATGAAGCAGCAGAGCTCAGAGCTGGCCGAGCAGCTGAAGCTGAAGGTGAATGAGAACAGCGCTCTAGGCCTGGAGCTGGAGGAGCTGCGCAGGAGACTGGAAATGGCCGAAGTGACGCTGCAGCAGGTGAGAGCCAATAACAAACAAAACAGTCAAAGTTAGATTTGTTTTATAGAGCTGTTTACAGCAGGGCATTTTCTCAAAGCGACTTTACAAATGTCTTGATCCACAGCCCCCACTGAGCAAGCCTACGGCGACAGTGGCAAGAAAAAACTCTTTAAAAGATACCCAACCTCCCTGGGCAGCATTAATACATTTCCTTTAAATAATAAATGTATTATAATGTATATAAATAGAATAATTAAGAGACAATATAATGAAGAATAAACATATTATGCAGATATTAGATTAGATTAGCGTGTGATATAATAAAATATTTTTATACTATTTAACTATTTTACTATTAACATACGTGATTAATAAAATAATAATTCATATATTAATGTTTTCTAATTTAAATAAGAACACAATATAATAGAGAATGTAATAAAATGGTAAACATAAAATAGGATATTGTTAGGAATAAAATGGTGAATGTACATAAGTACAAAAGTAATTAATTAGAGAATATAATAATTACATAATAAAATAAACGAGGACATGATGAATGGAAATATATAAAAAAAAAAGAATATTAATAATCTTGTTTTATAACATCTAGTTTAAGTATAAATAAAAAGTAAAACCTATTAAAATATATAATATAGTAACATTATATTTAAATGTAAAAAACATTCAGAGAGAGAATTCAGTGTAAGAGTTAATAAAAATGTGAAATATAATTGAATATTAAATAAATAAAAATATAAATAGATAATAGTCTTTGGGCATTATTTAGTCCAGTTTAAATTTGGTTCCTGGTTCTCATGTTATCTCGTAAT
>JAUZST010012316.1:0-11512 GCA_034779995.1 Parotocinclus haroldoi
AGTCCTCATTTTCCCATCTTTGCAGAATTGCTAGACTGTTCTATTCTTACTTGTAAGGATGCTGAGATCCTGGTGCACGTTTTCATTACTGCTAGGTTAGTTTACAGTAATTGTCTGTTCTATGTCCAGGCATTTCTGGAGTATTGCTGCTGACCCTGTTCCATAGCTTTATGATCACATTGTACCTTCACCATTGTATCTTCTACATCCCATATAACAAAGCTTAGAACATCACTGCTGTTGAACACAGTGGTGACTTTATTAAACTTTATTGAAGACTTCCACAGTTAACAGATTTCAATCCAATGTGAGAAGAAGACCAGCTGGTGGAAGGAGTGTGATGCTTTGGGTATGATCTTCTGTCAATGTTTTAATGGCTTACCTGAGTATACGGTATGTAAGTAAAAACAAGATATTTAAAATTAACACAAAACAAATATAATAAAATCAGTATATAGTAATGATAATATACAAAATTTAAATCAGAAAAATAGGCCAGTATAGATAATGCAAATACATTTTACAAATCAGTGTTACGTACATTTACTTTGACTTTTATTTAATTCTACTCTGTTTGAACCCAATATAGTTCGTGTTTCCTTACCAATGTCAATCAGTTTGTTAACCTATATCTATTTCTGTATTTCAGACCTGCAACACATTCCAAAAAAGTTGGGACTGTGAAGCATTTACCACTCTGTGATGCTTGATGTCCCTGGAAAAGATATTGTCTTGAAAGCAGTGTTAATGTTGTCACTTACACAACCCTTCATTATTGTAATCACCTGTAGACATCACCTGTTTGAAATCTTTTTCAGCCTCATTACTAGCCCTAAATTGCCCCCTCCCAATTTTTTTTGCACGTGTTCCCCGTCTGAAATGCATAACGTGCTTATAATAACAAATGAAATAAAGTTGACCATAAAAAAACACAACATATGTTGAGTTTATACTGTCTGCAATAAAAGAAATTGATAAAGACATTGTCTAAGTGCATTAAAAACATTATTAGCATTTTCTATACTGGCCCAACTTTCTGATTTGGGGATGTCAATAACAAAACATAGTTAAACAAAAGACTATGATAAGTATAATGAAATAATGTCATGAAACTATGTCCTGAACCCTAATGTCTTAATTCCTTTGTTTTGGGAAATACATTAATTAACTGTTAAGCTCCACAAGGTTCATGAAACAAGTCCTCAGGACTTATGGAGCAGAACCTTAAAGCTGTGCTTGGGACATATGTAGAGAGACAACTTGTTTTGTTTGATGGTGCTGATCCATTTAATGTTTTCTGTGAACAATAATAGTAATTCAAAATTGATCCTAAAAGGGAAGCCAGTGTAAGGATGCCAGAATGGGTGTGATGTGCTCGCCAACATGTTCCCGCTAATACCCTGGCAGTCACAGTTTGGACAAGCTGCAGCTTATCACCTATCTATTTTGGTAGCCTAGAGAACTGTGAGTCACAGTCATCAATTTGTAAGAAAGTATAATTTAACCATATCATGCAAGCTGATTTATTTCTAGCCTGTTTTTCAGTGAAAGTAGTAGCAAATTGTGTGACATTATTAAAAAAATCATTTTATTATTGTTAATTTACTTTAACTATAATTTAACACCAAATAACTGCTGCGCCAAAATCATTATAATTTCCGTTTTTTGAATCTTACATCAATATGTTGCTATTTTAGCCCTCAAGCCAGACACATTAAAACATTTTCTGCTCCAACAGAATGACAAAAAAGTGAGCAATTCATTTTGTCATTTAAAAAAAAAAACACAGAATGTAACAATTTTGTTGACAAAATTATATTATTGTCTCCAATTTGACCATCATTGAAGCAACAGACTTAGTTTTGTGTAGCAAAATATTTGAAGTTAAAACTTGTTTATGTCGTAACCATGGAAACACAGACTGACACATCATCCTCAAGAGCAGATTAACATTTTAAGTTTGTATGTGTATGTGTATTCAGTGGCATTACCATTTACAGCAGTATTTTACACACAATAATCAATATTCATATTATTTATATGTATACTCGTCACAAATAGTTCAAAATGTCCCCTAATTTTTTTTCACTTTTTTTAAAGTGCATCTTAAATTAGCTGTTATGTAAAAAATTGTGATTACTGCGACATCATTATCGACACATACATTATGTATAACTTATAAGTGAATTAATATTTAAGTGCATATTTAAGTTCTATAGTAAGTCTTAGTTGTAGCATAACTAAGGCTGTAATTTAATGCATACATTTTATACATATACATATTATCTGAAAATATTTAAAAGAAAATTGTTTCAAATTGCACATTTTACATTTTAAGATAGGAAAAAGCACCCCTATTGAAGAATCACCTGTTTACTCTGCACACTGTGTTCTCTAGGGATAAGTGCCGGGCCCCCCCATGACCCTGACCAGGGAAAACATGTCAAAATTTGGCAATGATACGCTACTCAGAAATTACATCAGAACATCTAGAAAATCAGTAACATGTCATTTTGACCAGCAATGGAAACTTTTTCTTATGACTGAATATTTGTTGAGAAGCGAGAGAGACAGAGAGAGAGCGAGATGTAGTGAGGCTATGGAGAGGACATTGTCCTCTGAAATGGAAAGTTGTCCCATGAAAGCTGCACTTACACGAGGAGTGAGGTCGAGAGCCTCATCAGTGTGTCCCGCTGATATGTTGAGGGTTTGGGTACAGGGAGCTCTATTGTTTTAATCCAACAATCCACCTGCTCACTACAATACTCACTCTGTATTTATATACAACAGCTAACTCACTCTCTCTGTGTTTCACTCTCTCTCTCCCTATTGCTCGACTGACTCACATAGATGTCGTTTGTAACACCAGCTGGCTTTGACCTCTCGACCCTTCACCCTTCATCTCACTGTCTGTTCACTGACACATAAATACAACTCAAGAATACCCCCTCTAAAACAGAGAGCATCTATTTCAGGACCACATGTCCAAAGAAGACAAATCCAAAGCCTTGCTGCTGTTTGACTCATTATTGACGTATCCTAAATGAGCCTGTTTTAGAAATCACGTGAAGCCGGAATCAATTCAGATACTGTAATGTTTCCCGTTTTATTGCATGAGGTCTGCGTGACCAAGACGGCAGTGCAATTGAAAAACAGTTAAAGTAATACTCTAGAATTTTGCAGTCTGATCTCTATCAGCCATATCAGTAGTGTAGTAGTTTCAACACTTTTCCTTCACTGATTAAAGACTGGAAAACCTATTACTAGAAATTCACTTATATTGTAGGTCCAGTTATTGAGTTAACCAAATAACATTTTAAATGAATTCATTATAGTCAAAAGCATTGGAAAATGACCTAGTTAAATGAATTCTAAATGTGTGAAATGAATCCTGTCTGAGATGATGCAGCTTTTTCAGATGAAGGTATTTTTGGTTGTACAGTATATCATGTTGATCTATTTGGGCATAGATTCTATGGTATAAAACCTTGGCAATCTGAAATGCATTTTCACTGCGGTGTTAAGGTGTCGGACTGTCGACCAGGACCAGGTTCAGGGTTCAAATCCCATCTTTGGTAAGCTCTTCATGGTACTCCTTAACACATTATTGACTTGAGTTGAATCACTTATAAATGACTAAATGTGCTTGTTTTGAATACAGAACATTAGTTCAATAACCTTTTTCTGATCCCAGCTGAGTTCCCAATCATGTCATCATGAATCCATTTACAGCTTTAGCCAAAGCCCATTCATAAGCAACTTACAATTGATACGATCTCACAAGGAACAATCCAAGCAATGGAAATTAAATGATAGTAGCTTGGCAGTGCTGGGAAGTGAACCCTCAAGCTTCTGTTCATAAATCCGGTAGCCAAGGAAGGTGAAGTAACTACCATGCTAATCCATCAGTTACTCAAGACGTACTGTTACTTCAAAAATGTTTATGCATACAAATAATTGCTTGCGTAAGATCAATAAATCATCTTGTGTTAAAATCCATTTAATTGAAAACAAATTCTATAAACCAAATCTGCAAATATTCCATAGAACCTGCTTAATTAAGAGGGTTTTCAGTGTGTGGACCCCTGCTGAGCCTCATTTCATATACACTGCTCTAAAAAATAAAGGGAACACTTGGCGTTACACTGTGTTGTTTAAGTGTTCCCTTTATTTTTTGTGCAGTATATTTTAAATATTCAACTCAAAATTGCACTTTGCTGTGAGGATGGCGTTCACAGTATTTGGTCATCATGCTAGATTATCTTCTCCAGATGTTGGTTGAGTCCCCAAATAGCCTCACAAGTTGCTGATCTCCTCAGCTTTTTCAGAGTAACCTTGTGCCTCTTGGTTGCGTCTCTTGGTTGATTGTTTACCTCCTTAATCAGTCACTGACTTTTGATGGACGGCCTTGTGTAAGCAGAGTCACAATTGTTCTGTGTTTGTTTGATTTTTAATAGTGGATGTAATGCTACTCCTTGGATTATCCAGAGGTGTTAACCACATCCTGACAGAGACTTTTCTATTATTTTTGTCTTTTTGTTTCGATAGCTTCTTGGTTTTCTTGATGGCTGTGCAGGTATGCCTTCTGATACCTGGTACCTTCCAGAACAAGGTATAATATTTATACTGATGTCATATTTCACAGGCTTAGAGAATTTCACACAATTGGAACTTATTCATGGCAGCACCATAGCTCGATGGGTAGCACCGCTGCCTCACAGCAAGAAGGTCCCGGGTTCAATCCAGGATGGGCAGCCTGGGTCTTTTCTGTGTGGAGTCTAAATGTCCGCCCCGTATCTGCGTGGGTTTACTCTGAGTACTCCAGTTTCCTCCCACAGTCCAAAGACATGCAGGTTAATTGGTGTGTAACTGAGTGCATGAATGTGTGTGCGTGCCCCCCGATGGACTTGTGCCCCATCTAGGGTTGTTCCTGCCCTTGCGCCCAGAGTTGCTGGGTAGTTCGTAGCTCGTGACCTAGTGTGGATTTAGCGAAAGATAATGGATGGATGGAATGATGAACCCTAATGACAGCTTGGTTGCATTACAACTACATTTCATGTTCTCACAGCACTGAAAATGAGTACTGATGCAATCACAACTTTTATGTGAAAAAAGCTTTTAGAAGTCTATCAAAGCTACTATTGCGTTTCCTTACACTTCAGTAATATGGATTATTTCGGGTCGAATTCATGGCATATAATTCCAATTATGTTTATTGCAATTCCATTTTCAAGGGGGTGAATACTTAGATGAATCTAATGCACCTACATTTAATCATGCCCTCCGTAACAGATGTCCTTATCCAGTGCCACTTACAATAGCTACAACCTTACAGTCTTACGAGGGCCTCGCTCTGGGACGCAACAGTGGCTGCTTAACACAGATGGGATTTGAACCCTGGACATTCTGGCCCATAGAAATAGCTTAACCACTAGGCTACCATTGTGTACGGTACTGTCGTTTTTATGCTGACATAAGTTGTCAAACATAATTTGAGCACTATTCATTTTATTTCTAGACATTTTTAGCTATTGCTGCACGCAATCAAATAAATAATCGCCATCCGCTGGAACACAGTGTTGTTAATCTTAAATGATTTATTGTAAAAATGTTAATGGGATGACATCTTCTGTTAAGATCTAAAGCAACGAGTTTAATGATTACATTTTTTCCTTGATCAGCATTGCTGAGCCTCTGGCAAATATCATCACAGAGCACAGGGTGCAGGCGGTGTGTGTAATATTGTACGTTTTTGATTCCAAATCGTCTCAGATAGCTTTCAGGACACGTGTCCTCTAACTAAGAAGGGTGCATCTTACAGTTTAAGCAGAGGACAGAGCCTTCTTATAACCTCCAGTTTGAGGAGATAGCCAACCAAACGCTACCAATCAATAGAGATTAAAAAGGAACTGGGATAACAGATTATGTCCATTACACATACCAACCCCACCACCCCCTAATGAACACATACACACAAATACACAAATTGTCTAGAATTGTCAGAGATATTCTTTGATATATCATTACTCTAGCTAATTAATTTGTTCCCCACAATGATATATAAACTTGATTTTCGCCCCACCTACACACACACAAAACCCCTCTGTATCCATCGCTCCCCCTTTCCACCCACACACACGCCTTGCCACGCGAAAAGCTTTTTTGTGTGTGTCAAAGGGTGGGGCGGTGTAAGTCCCTAACGCCAAGCTCAAATGCAAAGTCAGTTAAATGTGTGTGTGTGTGCGTGCGTGTGTGTGTGCGTGTGTGTGTGTGTGTGTGTGTGTGTGTGTGTGTGTATGTGTGTGTGGCACAAAGAGCCCTAAAAGCCTTTTGTAATGTATATCAACTTGTGCCACGCAATCACCTGACATTGTTCTCCAGGTCCCGTCATCCACCCTCCATTCTCTCCCTCTTTTTCCCCTCCTCTGTCCCTGCTTCCTCGTAGCAGGTTGGCTGCATTGTTTGAAGCCAGGCAGGCGCTGCATGCCGGGTGTCTGTTGAAGAATGGGAGGGGGACAGGGGATAGAAAGGAGGGGGAAAGGAGGGATGAGAAGGGGAACAACGCCGACCTCGGTGAAGAGCGGTGACCTAAGCAGATGGCGGGGCAGGCGCTCCACTCAGCCAGAATTAATAACGTGTGCCATGTCACATTGTCTGAGACAGGCCCGATGATTATAAAAGGAAGAAAAAAAAAGCTCTCTCCTCCTCTCGTGCTGTGCTCCCTCTAGCCAACAAACCAGCCCCCCCCAACTGCTTTTTCTCTCTGTGTCTATGCAGGCTTGGTCTTGCAGAGGCAACAGCTATGGGTGGTGTGTCATCTACACGAGGTCAAAGGCAGCTTTGTGTCCAAAGGATGTTCTTTTTAACGCTCCAGACACTCTTAAAACGATGTCACATAGATTTGGTTGTATCTTTGTCTTTGAAGATCAATAAGTCAATAAGTACATTTGATTTATGACATCTTTAAAACACCCAGTGCATGTATCTACACTGTGTGTTGCTGAATTGGCCACTGATGCCCATAGCGACGTTAAGTAAAGCAAATAAACAAACAAACAAATGACCCCGCCCAGGATTAAACGGATAAGGAAGTAAATGAATGAATGATGAAATTGCTCCACTGTGAGTGTGTCTGACTAGCACTGAAATAACTTTGCTAGTGTCGTGAATAGCAACTGATGCAGATGCAACATTAAATAAACAAACTGTGTTGTGAACACAGAACGAACTTTTCAGCATAACCTGAATGGTACTGCAGATTAAAGCTGGGTAGGCAGCACACAGCCAATTAAGATTGCATGTAATGCTCGGCCTGGCTAGAAAGAACTTCCATGACTCGAACCCAGGTCCCATGGTGATGGATGAGCATATCAGGTCACTGCCCCACCGAAGCACCTATTCCGACTAATCCATCTTTAAAACCAGTCATGAAAACCATCAGTTTGCTCACTACTTAGAGCATGTATCACATATTTAACATCATTCTAATTATTTTAATTAGTATACTGGTAGAATTTTTATGAAGATATGTCTTTATTAGGTACATCTTACTAGTTCTGAATTGGACCCCTTTTTTTAACCAGAACCTAATTCTGCCCTAATTCTTCATGTCATTGCTTCAGTTTAATTCAATTTATATAGCGCTTTTTACAATGTAACATTGTCTCAAAGCAGCTTTACAGTAATACAATTATCTAAAAGGCCAATCCCAAGTTGAGCAAGCCCAGGGCGACAGTGGCAAGGAAAAACTCCCTAAAATGGTAGGAAGAAACCTCGGGAGGACCAAGACTCAACAGGGGACCCATCCTCCATGGGCGGCCTAGATGTTAATTAAACAAATACTAACTGTATATTAAATTATAGGAAAATGAGTTTAAAATAAATAACAAATTATTAATAAAATTTAAATTAGTAATAGAAAAAAACAAATTATAATAATAATTCAAATTATAAAACAAAATGGATTATATAATAAGTCATTAGAGGGAGGTCCTTGAAGGCACATCGTCTCCTACTGTCCTACTGATGGAGGGAACATGTGGTTTCTTGGCTGCTACCCTTCCAATAAGACCATTCCTGATCAAAGCTTCACCAGATGCTGCCCAAGCATAAGGGGGCACACTAAATACTTACCATTGTAGCCCATATAAGCTGATTATTATTATTATTATTATTATTATTTTTGTGCACTCTTTTTGAGTTCTAGTTTCGAGAGGCTTGTTTGGGTCACAGATTGGGTCATTAAGACACTCATTACTTGAACACAAAACAAGACCTTCGGCGCTTGTTGTTGGACTGATTATGCAGGCACACATGCGTTTTAAATTCCAGACCCCCTGAATGATTCAGACTTCGTTATTGCACCTTTTATTCAGAGTGAGGGGAGGAATAACGACCGAACCGTTTAAAGTTCGAGCGAGAAACGCGATCTCTTTCGGTCCCCGATCACTGCTGTGTGTGAAGTGGAAAAGACTTGGTGTGCTATATTTAGCTCTTTCATTTCAAGCGTTCACCCAAATTGTGATGCTCTCCGCTCGGTCGCTGCTCCGGGTTTAAACCATGAGCACATACACAGCTGAACTTCTTCCTTTGTGCGGTTAAAGTTCAGCCCTTGTTTTGAGCGAGGTCCGGGTCACATCGGCGTGTAAGAGCTTACAGAATAGCAGCGATCACAACGCGGATCGAACTCGGCGGTCCAGTCGGACCTGCAGCGAGGGCGATCCGAGGTGCAGGATTGGATTTGACACGAAGATTGAACGAATCAATTCTGTTTTATGCCTCCGTGAATACCTGGAAGCAGCTTCCCTTCTGAGAGTCTGGGCTTGTTTATTTTATTAGCAACTCATACCGACACACACACACACACACACACACACACACACACACACACACACACACACACACACACACACACACAGGGAACGTCCATGAAAATATTCCACTTTCGAGTCTTTTTCAGCTTCCATGACATGTTTTTTTTAGTCAATTATAACACAGAATTGGGGGCCAAAATCTTCACAACCCACATGGAGCGTCCCACATGAAGACCGGGTGGCCCCATTTCCAGGACACTCCAGTCAGTGGGGGTGCACAGGGCGGATCCAGAGCCCAGCCCAAACCTGAATAAACAGGAAGAACCTTCTTCTGATGTTTACATCCAACAGGATGACGCTGTAAACGGCTTTCTTCTAAGCAATTCAATTTAATTCTATTTTATTTATATAACACTTTTTTACAACGTAGCATCGTCTCAAAGCAGCTTTACAGTAACACATGATCTTAAAAGGCCAATCCCAAGGTGAGCAAGCCCAGGGCGACAGTGGCAAGGAAAAAACTCCCCAAAATAGTAGGAAGAAACCTCGGGAGGAACCAAGACACAACAGGGGACCTGGATGTTAATTAAACAAAAACTAAATGTATATTAAATCCTAGGAAAAATAGTTTGAAAAAAATAAAAAGTTATTAATAAAAATGTAAATTGGTAGTAGAAAAAGTATAAAATAATCTAAATTATAAAACAAAACTGATTATATACTCTTGTGTCCCCAAAATGATAAGAAAAAGCCGCAGATGTAGGATCCGGAGCACATGCAGTACCTGAAAGGACCACTGGGTGGCGACAGAATACATAAAGCCTAAAACAGCTTAGCACGGGGTCTGCGCTGTGTACCAGCAATCTCACGCGCACGCACACACACGCACACACACGCACACACACACACACACGCACACACACACGCACACACACACGCACACACACACGCACACACACACACACGGAGCCAGACAGACACTCAGACAGTGAGTGATGATATATGACTTGATGATGTGTGTGGCTGCACTGTATACTGTACTATATGAAGTAAGTGTGTGTGTGTGTGTGTGTGTGTGTGTGTGTGTGTGTGTGTAAACGGACCCAGATGCTAGTTAGTGCTGGGTCAGGGCCGAGCGTGTGTGGATTTGAGAAAGTTACAAGAGTAAGGGTCGTCCCCTCTCTCTGCACTGTGAGCCGTGCCTCGTTAGAAATGACAATAATACAATTATTATTAAATCATTACTTTGCTCTTTAACGCCCTGCTCACGATCGCGAGTTCTCGACGAGAGGCGACAAAAGCTCAAACGCGTCCCTTTTTTTTAAACGCAAACAATGCAAAACCATGCAGGTTTTTAAAGCTGGAATGGAAAAAAAAAAACTAAAACGGAGTTTTAAAAATGTTAAACCCAAGACTTAATTCCCAGCTTCACCATATCTTCGAAGGGAAAACATTTCTTGATTTATTAAAAAATATAGGATATAGGGAGAAAAGTGCACTTTTCCTGCATAGCCACGGGAACGAAAATAAGGGAAAAGATTCGAAACATTCGCCCCTGCGACAAAACGTCCCATGGTAAGAGTTTAAATTTAAAGCTCGCTGAGGCTCGGCGGAAAAGCGACGACCTGGACGTAGATTCAGTCTTAATGACGTAAATATAAATACTTAATCTTATTTCTTTTGAATTTTCTGTTTCTTTCGAGATGGCTAAAAGACTGGCGGCGTTTCTGGGACGGAGTTCACACTTTCCCCCGTTTTTATTTTTATTTTACGATAAGGATATCGTTCCTTATGTGAAAAAAAAGGTTAATATGAAAGTCTATGATCGCACCCTCTGGTGTTCGGAAAATGCAACTGCATTAGACGGCGCACTTTCTGCATTGCCTGATTCAGTGCATCTTTAAGAGCCCTAATTAAATCCCTACGACCACTGATTATGAAAAGGCTCCAACGATGACGAGGACGGAATGAATGCGGTAAAACTCTTAATTCCTTTAACGCTTTCGGCAGATGTGCTCCCCGCGCCCCGCTCTCCTCAAACGGTGTTTATTTACGCCCTCTGCGCTCGTTAGCGAGCTGAACCGCATCCGCCGGCTGCACAAACAAATCGGCTCCCATTATTTGGAATAGGGGTTAATCAGGACCCGAGTGTGTTTCGCACGACCTTCACGTCACACTCCGTTTCTTCAGCGGTCCGTCGGTTTTTTCTCCTGTTTATTAGAAGCTTCTGGACCTGAGTGGACGCAGGTGTAAGCGGTGCAATGGTTATGCTAACTGGACTGGGCACCAGAAAGTCCGCAGAGGCCAAGCAGCCACTGTTGGGCCTTCAGACAGACTTGTTTGGACTGTACGGTGGAAGACAAGAACTCCACATAAAAAAGGGTCTGTTTAACGACCAGGTGCCTGTGCCTACGCCTCCGGGAATCGAACCCGGGTCGACTGGGCCAGGGAGTGGCTTAACGGTCCGACTTCACTTGTTAAATTCAGACGTCATGACCACCGTTAAAATAGACAGTAGGTTTTAATGCAGTTCCAGATTGAGCCACTAGATGGGAGTGTTGCCTATAATAAAGACGCCGTTATTATATCAGCAGCCACACACACACACATATACACACACATATACACACACACATACACACACACATACACACACACACACACACACACACACACACACACACACACACACACACACA
>JAUZST010012317.1:0-11512 GCA_034779995.1 Parotocinclus haroldoi
GTCTTGGTCCTCCCGAGGTTTCTTCCTACCACTTTAGGGAGTTTTTCCTTTCCACTGTCGCCCTAGGCTTGCTCAACCTGGGATTGCCCTTTTAAGATAATGTAATATTGTAAAGCTGCTTTGAGACAATGCTCTGTTGTAAAAAGCGTTATATAAATAAAGTTGAATTGAACCCATAATGACCAGATAGGATCAGAGAGGTCAGGCACCCATAAAAAGCATGAAGGGTTGGTTGCCCGTAATCACCATTGGTGTTTTCCAACATTTAGCAGACACCCTTATCCAGAGCGACTTACATTAAATACAGTCTTACTGATTTCAGCAACTGTGGGTTAAGTGCCTTACTAAAAAGGCCAAACAGTGAGGCAGAGTTACATAGGTAACTACCACAGTACCATGAAATAAATAAAGGTTTATGATGGTGTTCCACTTCATGAACGGCTGTGAGAAGCACTGAGCAAAAGCAAGAACAATATTCTTTCAGTGATTTCACTAATACCCTTAACTTGTACAAAATGAAACAAAAGATTGCAGTTCTTACAGTGTGTTCAAAATTATATTCCCATGTTGGCAAGGATAGTCAAATGATTAGCAGATACATGTAACTGTGTAATGGAAACGTCATTGCTAAATCCAGCAGGAGCTAGCTAGCACTTGACTCTGTGCTCGCAATATATTTAGCTTTAACCCCTTTGCCTTAGTTAGTTTTGTCAAATTCCACATATTCAGCAGGCTGTTTTAATTGACTTATTTATAAACGTCCGTTGTTCCAAAATGTTGTTGCTCCATGGCTTATTTTCACTATGCATGTTATGGACCCTGCATTCATAGAATGCATCCTTTACAAATGTTCCCATTTTGCATTAACCATGTTTGTTTGTCATACAGCCATACAGCTTGCCGTTTACAGCACAACAAAATATATGTTAGAATGGAATATTGAACGATAGGCGTTTTTCTGTCGTCACACAATATATATCCTCATATCGCACAGCCCTATGAAACGCTAAGGAAATTACAAAGACATATCATGAAGAATTGCCATGGACCTCAAAATGAAACTGAAAAATGAAAGTCATGTAATCAAGCATCTGTGTGCCTGTAATCTTTATGAATGTCAGTGAAAAGCAGGCATTTCCTTGCAGAAAGTGCACAGCAGGAAGCTGGTGTGCATGTTTTAGGGATTTTGAATATGACAGTGTGACTACTTTCACATATGGCAAACCTGCAGCGTATGTATCCTAAAGACACTGTTTTCTATAACCGGTTTATTAAGTTGCTTTAAACATTTTCTGTCCTTCTAAGTCACCTAGGCTTGTTCCATTGCTATTTGCCTTACTGCCTGTTCTTAGACAGGATATTCAAACACATTAAATTCAGGCAGAGAGAATTTGCAGGGCTGACTTAATGGGATCAGACTGAATGTACAGCAGGCTGTCTCTGCATTCCCGAGGTATGTGGTGGAAAGGTGGTTTTGGTGTGTGCACCGATCGTGCATGCTAAATCCTCCTGCACTGTCAGAAAGCAAACTCCTCAAGTCCTGGGATTGAAAATTAATCAGCATAAATAGTGCTATTCCAGATGGGAGTGAGTCTGAGCATGCTGCCAGATGGACATTTCTGTACTGATGCCATTTGACCACAGAGGCAAACCAAACCTTGAAACTGAAGGAGTTGTCCTTAAATAAGTATATAATAAATAATATAGTACATGCTTATACATAGCTTCTACTGAAGTAGTGAAGTAAGGTTCACACTTCCAACCACTTCCAACTTCCCACTGCTAACCAGTGCACAAAACAATGACAAAAACATTCACTTTCCAGTGCCAGACACAGGTAACAAACTGGGTTGTTCTGAAGAGTTCAGTGACTTTAAACATGGCACTGTCATAGGATGCCACCTTTTCAAGTTTGACCATTGTTTAGAGGAAATGTATATGTATATATGTATATATACATGGTAACGTATATATACAAGCAAACGTATAGTGCCAACTAGGAGAGTTGTTTGAACTATGTGCAAGATGTTGCTACTCAGTATTCATAGACTTATAAGCCTTGAAACATTCCTTATTCGTAGCCAGGTAAGCTAGGCTAATGTGCATGCGCACTGAGTGCTTGCAGCATGCTAATGCCACTAATCAAGCTAGTGAAATTTAAAAATGAGTGAACAAACTGCGCCGGGAGGTAAAATACAGACACCACCAGTCTCACAGTGTACGTCATTAGATTTAATTGCCAGACTAGGCTCAACGTCACTCACATAGAGGTTGTTTGGCTTTGAAAAAATGGATGTTGCTCAAAAGACGGTGATCTGCAAACTACGTCAGAAATCTGTTGCCATTAAAGACAGCTCAACAAGGAACTTATATTACCAAATGCATATGAAGCATTTGATCAACTTTGGGAGTTAAACCAGCTAACGTATCAGCACAAAAACACATGCAGGAAACTTTAGCACAATCGCCTTGTTGACAAGTCAGATATAGTAGCTCATCAGTTGCTGCACAGTTTGTGTTAGTCCTCCTCTAATCCTTCATCAGTGCTTACAGGATGCTGCCTACACAATGCTGGTGGCCGGACATGAGGACTATTTTAAGTCAAGCAGTGACACGTGTTTAAAAACTCCAGATGTGGTGGTCCTATGGGGGTCCTGACTATTAGAGATCTAAGTAAATTGGACAAAAAGCATGTAGAGAAACTAATGGACTGTAATTGTAGAACTACAAAGTGCTTTTATATGGCAAGTGGAACTGATACAACGGACAATGAATGTAGAAACAAGGATGTGTGACTAAAAAGTCAGATGACTTTTTTAATTTATATTGCTAACACCCTATGGAAAATAAAGTGAAATAAATATAACTTTTTTTTTCTAAACTGTCATTGATGTTCAACAAATGGAAAGGCCTCATACAGTAACATAACATTAATATAATAAGCTCAATCTCTTACCTAGAATGAAAATGAACTGTCCATGAATTTTAAATATTACATTTTAATATTTACTTATTTTCATGTCATTTTTGTCAGAGCATATTTTATATACTGAGTGGCCAATTAGCCTCACATGTGACATAAGAACTGCAGCCTTCCAAAAAATCAGCTTTAAAAATAAAAGTTCCTTATCTTCCTTATCCTAGCTATGAATACCATACATGCAAATAAAAACTATACTCATCGGGTATTGTTCTTTGCCAGAGATGCACATACTTTTCTGAAAAGGCAAGTTTACTAAGCAATCACTTTTACGAACACCAACAAACACAGAGTAACAGTTCCAGCAAGCAAACCATGTGATAATTGCTACAGTCAGTCTAGGCAATGTCCCAAACTGCTGTTAGTAGTTAAAATAAAAACACACCCAGAGGGTGCTAACACAAGTTAGGTATCCACATTTAAACAGGAACATTTAAACCAAGGTGAATGACTCAGGAAGATGGGAAAACGTCATGTACATCAGCAAAACAGCATAAGTAATTTATTGCTTTGGGATCATTCTGTATGAGGCATAGCATTATGGGTAGTATCTAATTATAGCCCATATTTGAACTGTGTTAGTACTGCGCTCTCAAGCATGAAATGTTCTGTAGCTCTCAGCATAATTTAAAACATGCTTTTCTTGAGCTAACATTTTACCTCACAATGAGGGGACTGGCAGTTTTCCTTCAAAATGATTTGGAAGCTAAAAACTTTAATGTACTAAATGTATGTAATAACTATCCAAGCAGCATTCATTCACTTTAACAACCGAGATTTGAACAATTAGAATACATTTTAAGGAAATAGTAAAAATCTTTGATCTCCAGACGTCGTTACCGTAAACAGCCAATCAACGCAATCATGCATGCTGTTCAATGGTGCATGTGCCTATCCTATTGTAAATAGCAAGAAGAATATGGGCTGTGTCCCAATCCTCCTACTACTACCCTAACAGTATGTCAACCAATGGTACTCTCTGTATTTTGTATTTTTCTGTATTTATTTTGTTATTTAGTGCATAGTATGCACCTAGTGTGACACAGCCAAGCATCTGGAAGTGTTGTGAGCGTAGAAAATGTATGTTTTGTATGTAACAAAATATCTATAACAAAATGTTTTACTGGCATAGTGGATGATAATGTAAATGTATTTAAGCTACTTCACTAAGCAACTCTTAATAGCAATGAAAACAGAAAATACATTTAAACAGCAGAGTTCAGCATTGTCATTCATTAACTCATGCTCTACAGGGTACTTTAGAGACACCAATTGGCCTAACGCATGTCTTTGTGTAAGGAAAACGGGGCAACTGGGGAAAACTCATAAGTGGGCACACACAGGCACTCCTGGGCTGGGTCTCTGGAGCTGTAGGGCGCTAACTACTCTGTCACAATCCAGGGTGGCACTGTGGCTCGATGGGTAGCACCAACCACCTCACAGTAAGAACGCCCTGGGTTCATGTGGCTAAAACTCTCAAGAGGCAGGTTTGTCTCAAACTGGCAAGCCAATCTCCAATTTCCAAAGGATTTCGGAAGCAACGGTGCACAGTAGCTTTCCTTTCAGGATATGACAAATGTATACTACACCAGAAAGAATGAAGGGAAAGGCACCTGGGGGAAATCAGTTAACTCTTTTTAGTAGGAGTGCTTCCTGAAAGGAAGGACAGTGTGTAGGAGGTGAGCCACCAATTCCAGTGTGAATGAGAACTGAAGTCCGATAGCACTCTGGCTCACCCCTGTGCTCTCCAAACACATGCGAGGGCCATATTTATACACGCTTAATTAGTACAATAACATCAACATGTTTAAATTAGTACAGAGACAGCTAAAACAGTTCAAATCAGAACCTCAGTAAACTTGGAATGCATGCCCGGTTTTAACGAATAGAATAACACGTCAAAGTAAATGTTTTGGGATTGAGTTTGTTGTTATCTTACAGATACATAAAATTCTCAAAGAATAAACATCTGGTAAAATTTTAACTCCCTTTACAGCTATTTTTATTTTCTGGCCACCACATGCACATAAGTGGCCTCATTACTATCCCAACATGCAAGTATGGTCAGAGGGTGGCCTATCACTTCATTCAGCCAGATGTTAAAGACCTACCTAATCACCCTCAAGTGGAAATAGGAGTGTAGGATCAGAGAGTGGTAACCAAGGTGAATAATGCCAGATGTTCTGATCTGTCTATGGATGGATAGACTTTTATGAAGTCCATTTCAGAAGAATAAACCCAGTTTGGCTCAGGTTCTGATAAAGGTTAGGTAAACCAGAAAAATAGTTTTCCACATTAAAAGTCTTTGTTTCCACTGAATAACACAATCAAACTAGCCGAGGAGGAAAAACACTCCCACCTTGAGTATTGTATTATTGTGTTGGCACTGTCTCTTTGTGTTGTGTGCCATCACTGTGCTTGCAAACATAAGGATAGCAGACAATAGTCCTTTAAATACTTTATTTAAGAAAAAAGGAACATTCATGTTCAAATCATAGCCAGTGTTCGTATTGATTTTTGGTTTCTGCACAAACTGTAAGGCTCGGCATTTCAAGCGCAGTGAAACACTGATCATTTTTCTAAGCAGTTGGTTCAAATGATTAAAAGCTTCAGAAAGCTTACTTTCTCTCATCACTCAACATGAACATACAGTATGTACAAATGAAACAGCTAAACAGTATTAAATGCTTCTACATTAATTGTAAAAAATAATAATGTATCATTTTCACTCGTACTTTTTACTGCATTACCCCAACACTGCTAATTACGATTGGGACATGGCCATGTTTTTTTTCTCCATCAATACCAAAGATTTAATTGCCAGGAAATGATCCTTCTAAATCATTTTTAAGCTCTTCAGATATTCTATGAAAAAGCAGACAGCCATCCAATAAATCAGTTTTCTTTGACAGCTGGCCATGATTCCATGGGAAGAGGGGCCAAAGGAGCGTTTACCTCCACAATGCACCACTATGTGTGAAGAGGGATAACACAGTTATGTCCTCTTTTCAATGATGCCATTTTGTGACTGCATTTTTCTCTGAATACGTCACCAGTGAGTATCACTGGTAGCTGCAAACCAAGGCTGGTGACCTGAATTTCACTCATGGAAATTACAAGTACACATTCCAATAGAAAAAAATAGGGCATTTATACCCCCCCTCTCACCATGATAAAGCAGCAGTCAATCCTGAAAATGGCTGAACATGATTAAAAGAGTGACCTGATCCAAGAGGAATGCAGGCATCAGACCCATGGACTTTGAAGCTAAAATTCCCCAAGGTAATATCATGGTCTGGTTCTACCACAGAAACATTTACAAAATGGTTACACTCAAGAGACCACATGAGTTGAGAGTTCCCAGTCTCCTCATTGGTTTTTCAGACACTGCTGAGCAAAACTGTCTCAGGCGCTCCCTGTGCAGACGGTGAACTCTTTCCAGCTCTGTTTGTGCATCACTTAGAAGACAAAGGCAAAAAGAAAAAAATGTTGGAGCCTAACAGCTTCCTAGCTCAGCTCTAAGTAAGATCTTATGCTTTTTCAGGACATAATAATTTCAGAAGGCAGTCTGCAAACCCATTTGTTTTACCAAAGAGTCTTCTGTACAGCATCACACTTTGTGAATCCTTCACAAAATGTGTTCATTAAAACACAATGTCTAAAACGTTCTCATAAAAGTCTTCATGAATGTAGAATCTTCAGTATTTGACGTTGTTTTTATATACATGTATTTGGTTTGTAATGGAAAAGGGATACCTGGATCACCCTTTACATTCAAAATAAGCACATTCCCAACTTTTCCCAAGATGCTTTATACAGACAAGCAGTTCTGCGTTGGCTGAAGACCGATTAAATCCCCACAAATAAGCAATATATTTGAGGTGAGAAGAAAAATGTGTGCTAGTCCCATCTGTGCATGTGTTTTCAATTTGAGGTTCAAGACCTCAATAAATTACTCAAAAGCACTTCATCATTCGACTCAACCAGAGCAGAATCTAACAATCTGGTTTGTAGATTAAATGAATGTAAAGTTGTTTTATAATGGTGGTAATGGATCGAGCCAAAAATCACATGGAAATAAATAATCGTGTTCATTTGAGGCCATTCATGATGACGGGCTTTGGTCTAGGTAAGATATGGATTAAAGCCTGAATTAGGTATCCATTTAGTATCCTTGTAGACTGCTAAAGTTATTAAGTCTGAATTAAGAATCTAGCAAACCAAAACCTTGAATCGGGAAAATACTCGCTTAAATTACTGGATGCATGGCAAGTATTTGATGCAAATATCCCAGTGTTGATGCTATGCTCACAGAGAGTCATTATTATGAGGGTATGAGCATCTGTATTGACATCTTTTTTTAAAAAGTCATACAATGGGACCATTCATGTTGTCCATATACAACCCCAAATCAGAAAAAAAGCTGGCATAAGATAAACGTTTTTTAAACATTTACTAAGATTTTATTTAATTGCAGACAGTATGAACCCAAGATATTTTCTCTTTTGTCCAGTCATTTTAATGTAATTTGTTAATAAACATCCATTCCTACATTTCAGGCCTGCAAAACATTCCATACAAGTTGAGTGGGAATTTAGGAATAGTTATGAGGTGGAAAATAGAAATAATGATATAAATTCAAACAGGTGATGTCAACAGGTGATTTATTATCATGATTTGACAGACTGTGACTGTGGTAGCCTAGCGGTTAAGGTACTGAACTCTAGACTAGAAGGTCCAGGCTTCAAATCCCACCTCTGCCAAGCTGCCATACTCGTTGAGCAAGACCCTTAACGCACAACTGCTTGGATTGTAAGACTGTATCAATGTTAAGTCGCTCTGGATAAAGGCGTCTGCTAAATGCTGTAAATGTAAATGTAAAAATTTGAAACAAAAGCAGTTCTCCCAAATGTCTATGGGCAGCAAAGATTGCCAGGTGATCTCCAGTTTGTCAACAAAAGCGTGAGAAAACAGGAAAGGGATTTACATATTTCTTTCTCTACAATGCATAAACTATTAAACAAGATCAAAAGAATGTGGAGGAATTTCATATCATAAATGATGAATGATGAAAATCATGATTTTCAATTCCTTTAAAGGCACTGCATCAATAATAATCATTCAACAACAGCTGATAGAACCACATGGGCAAGGGAATACTTTGGCAAAACCTTGTTATGCACTACAAGACGAAGTTACAATCACAAATGACACTTAAAACTTTACTGTGCAAGAAAAAGAATCCTCATGTCCAGAAGCAGCGTTAACTAGAAAATTCTAACTGTTATCACAGCTTTTCTAGATCATTTGTACTTTGTTGTGCTAACCTTAAGTAGAGTGGCTTTTGTTATACATATGTAAGCCATGAGAAATAATGATAAAGAAGCGAGACTGAATTAAAAGGGAGCGCCTTGTGAAATGGGCATGGATTGGTTTTACCATTATTTGTAAAAATTTGTTCGAGAATTGCTTAGGAGGCAACACTAGTAGTCTTTTTCATTATATGAATCATATTCAAACTAAAGCATGGTAAGCACTATTACAAAAGCCAAAAGATGTGTGCAGCATTCAGTGATGACACAGTATCTGGTGTTAAAACTAAATTCAAAGACTTTGAAAAGTGCACAAAGGTTTGGCTGGATGCTTTGCCTAAACAACCACATAAGAAGTGATAAGAAGTCTAGCAGAGAGAAGTATATAGCAAATGACATGGCATCTTAAGTTTGTAAGGACATGAATCAAGTCCTAGGACAGGTAAGTCCTAAATCAAGGTCCTTGATCCTAAACATGCAAGTCCCGTCTTACTTGGTGAGAGCTGGGATGAAATTGAAGACTATTATTATTGCTGCCATTTTGATGTTGAGTGTTTTATATGTTTACTGTTTAATGTTTTAACTGTTTATTGCATGTGTGTTGACAGGTTTACAATTGCAGTTCCAATAATAATAAATGCCTGTCAAGTAGCAATTTGTTAATTCACTGGTTTAACCAAATTATCCATCCATCCGTCCATTATCTTACGTTTAATCCACATGGGGTCGTGGACCAGCCGGTGCCTACCCAGCAACTCTGTACGCAAGGGCAGGAACATCCCTAGACAGGCTGCCAATCTATCTAAGGGCCACATTTATAGACGCCAATAATCACAACACACATGTCTTTAGACGGTGACAGAAACCAGAGTACCCAGAGCAAACCCACACAGGCACGGGGAGTTTCAATCCCACTCCACCCTGGGATTGAACCCAGGACCTTCTTGCTGTGAGGCAGCGGTGCTACCCGCCAAACCACCATGCTGCACTTAACCAAATTAGTTACTAAATAATGTTATTGTCTTCTAATATATAATTATTATTACACATATTAGTATTAAATATTAAAATTACATATACATTAAAACTCACCCCTAAAATGCAGCACCTTTCAGCACCTGTCAGACAGACATTACAGCGACACATGACTCATGGCTGACCCTGTTTGATATTCAATAAGTCTGATATCCTGCACCAATGTTCTGTAAAGGTGCCTCCTTGCCTAAGGCACACTGATCAGGACCCCATGAACAGTGATCAGATTCCCATCTACAACCTGGAGTCCTCGTCAGCTCCTTTTAGAAATGCTACTTAAGTCAGCTTACCTTTGACCATTCTTTCCTTGTTAGGTATTGTTCAGTTGCATCTCTATGAAGTGCCATTAATCCCGTCCTTTTGATTCCATCATGCTGCAACATTCTTGCTTTGTGTTCAAGTTACATGGCTGGAAGGGCTTATTGACTAGCCGAGTGGTAAAGTGTGTGTATGTGTGTGTGTTTGGAGTGAATACTGTAGCAGTGAATAAAGCACTTGCTAGGCAGGAGAATAGGGAGATGTTGACTTTTATCTGACAAGGACAGTTGTACTCATCGAAACAGTCATTTGAGAGCATATAAAGGCACCCACACTGAGGCTTACTTACAGTCAGTGGAATGTGATGGTGGTGCTTCATACATCTATGTGCATGAGGGAAATTCCATGAGTTTGGGGGCGAAATCAAAAGTGCTTTATATTTGGTAAACAGCCAATTACAGAATCAGCAATAGCTTTAATGTTCATCATTCTACTTACTGCAAGAGTGGTTAGATGGGGCAAAGCAGTAAGATTATATACAAGCCCGATTCCAAAAAAGTTGGAACAAAGTACAAACTGTAAATAGAAACAGAATGCAATGATGTGGAAGTTTCAAAATTCCATATTTTATTTAGAATAGAACATGCAGGGCAAATCAAATGTTTAAACTGAGAAGATGTATCATTTAAAGAGAAAAATAGGTGAATTTCCATTTCAAATCTCAAAAAAGTTGGGACAAGGCCATTTGTACCACTGTGAGACTGTATCCCCTTTTCTCTTTACAACAGTCTGTAAACGTGTCGGGATTGAGGCAAGTTGCTCAAGCTGAGAGATAGGAATGTTAACCTGTCCTTGTCTAATGTAGGATTCTAGTTGCTCAACTGTCTTAGGTCTTTTTTGTCGTATCTTTCGTTTTACGCCAAGCGTTTTCTATGGGTGAAAGATCTGGACTGCAGACTGGCCAGTTCAGTACCCGGACCCTTCTTCTAAGCAGCCATGATGCTGTAATTGATGCAGTATGTGGTTTGGCATTGTCATGTTGGAAAATGCAAGGTCTTCCTTGAAAGAGACGTCGTCTGGATGGGAGCATCTCTTACTCTAGAACCTGGATATACCTTTCAGCATTGATGGTGTCCTTCCAGATATGTAAGCTGCCAATGCCACGCCCACTAATGCAACCCTATACCATCAGAGAAGCAGGGCTTCTGAACTGAGCCCTGATAACAACTTGGGTTGTCCTTCTCCTCTTTAGTCCGAATGACATGGCGTCCCTGATTTACATGAAGAACTTCAAATTTTGATTCGTTTGACCACAGAACGGTTTTTCATTTTGCCACAGTCCATTTTAAATGAGCCTTGGCCCAGAGAAGACATCTGCGCTTCTGGATCTTTGTTATATACGACTCCTTATTTGAACTATAGAGATTTAGCTGGCAACGGCGGATGGCACGGTGAATTGTGTTCACAGATAATGTTATCTGGAAATATTCCTGAGCCCATTTAGTGAACCCCTAATACAGAACAATTCCTGTATGTGATACAGTGGCGTCTAAGGACCCGAAGATCACGGGCACACAGTATGGTTTTCCGGCCTTGACCCTTACGCACAGAGATTCTCTGAATCTTTTTATAATGTTATGCAATGTAGATGATGATATGTTTAAACTCTTTGCAATCCACTCTAAGATGCTCTTTTTATACCCAGTCATGTTAATGACCTATTGACAAATGACCTAATGAGTTGCAATTTGGGCCTCTGGGTGTTCCTTTTTTGTACCTTCAACTTTTCCAGCCTATTATTGCCCCTTCCCAACTCTTTGGAGATGTGTTGCTGTTACGAAATGTCAAACGAGCCAATATTTAGCATGAAATTTCAAAATGTCTCACTTTCGACATTTGTTATGTTGTCTATGTTCTATTGTGAATA
>JAUZST010012318.1:0-11511 GCA_034779995.1 Parotocinclus haroldoi
TGTGTGTGTGTGTGTGTGTGTGTGTGTGTGTGTGTGTGTGTGTGTGTGTGTGTGTGTGTGTGTGTGTGTGCTAGTTTAAAGCAAAGAAGTAATGTAAATGCAGATAAAAAAAACAATGCCACATTATTCAGAAGCAGGGCAAGCTCAGAAGCGGGGCAATACATGTTATACAACTTATATATATTTATTCTAAATTATTACATTTAATGTGAGTATTCAAGTACACATTCAACATTCTTAATATTATTGATAACCCAGGTAAATAAATAAATCTTATTATTATAACCTACTAGCATTCATTAGATTGTGACTATTGATAAGTCAAAAATCTCATTAAATTGAGGGTGACAGATTATAGGATGTAACCTCTGGTAGTTCTGAAAAGAAAAAATCTAAATCATATCTGCACCATTCTAGAGGCAATGTATGACTGATCGAGTGGCATGAGGATCCGTTTCTAAAAGCTGGACCTATCTAGGAACATCAAGGACAATCAGTTCAGCCAATTACTTCTGTGAGATGTCACACAAACCAGCTGAGTGGATGAGCCACTGCTCGCATGAGAGCTGCCATCACGTCAGTCATGAACGATGTCCTAAAAAAGACCTTTTAGACTAATGCAGGTGCAGGCCACAGCTCCAGCAGAACTAAAAAAGAAAGTCAATTAAATCCGCATTCATTTGCCACGCACATCTAGAGCCTGAATAAAAAGCATGTTTTCGCATGGTAATAAGGTGGCTCTGAGTGTGTCAACCTTGGAGCTGGGAAGAGGGGCGTTTCGTGCCAGTCAGTGTGATAACGAAATAACATGGTGCATGTTCATACTGCTTATCATGCCTCACCAGGAGTGTGTTACTAACACTTCTAAAATCATTACAAAGTACTACTGTGAATTCTGCTCAGCTGTTTGCAAACCAAATGCATTTTAAAAAATTGACAAAAATAAATGCTAATAATAATAATAATAATAATAATAATAATAACTCATCAAGCTGGAATATAATGAAATGTTAAACGTTTGTTATACATAAATGTATTCCAAATAAAATTATAAATGCAACACTTTTGTTTTTGCTACCATTTTTCATGAGGTGAGCTCAAAGATCTTAGACTTTTTCTATGTACAGAAAAGGCCTTAATTTTATACATTTGTCTAAACCTGTGTTAGTGAGCACTTCTTCTTTGCCAAGATAATCAATCCACCTCAAAACATGCTGTTTAGACAGCATGATTGCACAGGTGTACCTTAGGCTGGACACAATAAAATACCACTTGTGCAGTTTACTTTTACTGTTTTGTATATTATATACTCATTCACATCATGAGTTGATCATGTTGTTAATTGTGGCCTGTGGAATGTTGGTCCCCCTCCACTTCAATGACTGTACAAAACTGCTGGATATGAACTGCTGAATTCAACCACTGAATGAGTGACAAATGCAGGAACACAATGCCATGCAGGATGCCATGCATTTCAGAATTCTATTTTTGTTCAGTATAATGATGATATATTTACGTGCTTACAATATTAAAGCAAAATAATAAGATATGGTATAATATACTGCTCAAAATAAAGGGAACACTTTGAGTTACATTGTGTTTTTAAAGTGTTCCCTTTATTTTTTTTAGCAGTATATAATAAGTCACCTAAGATATGGTTGGACATTGAAAGCAAACAGGTTCTTTATGCTATCCTGTGGCACATGTTCACATATATTGCAGCTGGACTTGTAGATCCTCGTCCATTACACCTGCATTTGGGGTAGCATGTCACTCCACAGCAAGGGCAGGATTGAAGAGCTAAACATGAGGCCTCCATACTCAAATCCAACCAGCGTCATATCCCAAACAGAACCTAGAATATCGATGCTAATGCTGGTCAGCAGCTAAAAAAGTGCTGTCTGCTGGTGTTCTGTCCGGGTCATCCAGAGCATGCTTGCCATCAAGTTAAATTTATTTGAAAGTGCTATGTGTCATACATGTATATAGTATGGGGACCTGGTGGATATGGGGGTAAGTTGTGGTGTCCTTACCAATGGTGAGACCAAACCTACATTCTTGCTACCATGGCAAGACAACTTTAATCTACTGATTTTTAAATGTAGTAATACTGAACAAATAATATAATAGAGCTTTAGGATATTTGAGATCCAAAAGACGTGTGTCTTTAGCATTATTATTTGCTGTGCCTTAAAATAAAAAAAATATATAAAATAAAATAGTTTATTTGTGATGCCACTACTGAGGCCCCCAAATAACACAATATTTTTTCAATGACTCAAAAAACTTTCTCTCAAATTGATTTTTCAAGTGCTGTTGTATGAGAGATGAATGGATCGGGAAAGTTTTTTCACAGGTGCACACAACGAAGACTGTGATTCATAAACCATAGACAGCATAAAAGTGTGCATGTGCAAAGTTTAATAAAACAGATATTTAAATTTTCCGTGTTGAATTGCCAATACATTTCCTGACAGTTAAACTATAAGAGGTTATAGCCACTGCACTCACTTCTGTTTAGCAACAGCAGCATTAGTTGTATTGGCAACTGATGTTGGACAATAAAGCCTGGCTCACAGGTATTGATTCGAAATGATGGGGTTAGGGTAAGGGCTCTGGGTAGGTCAAGCATGTTCTTCCACATCTTACTTCAAACCATGTCTTTATGGATTTTTGCTTCTTCAGGAAACAGAAAATAATCTCCCCAAAACAGTTCCGTTCATTGTTCCTCCTTCTTCAAATTCAAATATTTACTTCAAAAACAGTCTGTATTGTTCTTAGAAGTTGTTGTGCTAGATTTCCAAACAAGGCTGTGAGGTCAGGCACTCATGTTGAAAAAATAATTGGATTGGCATTACAGGCCATAACTTTAGGTTTTCTATCAATGTTCCCAACCCAGTTCTAGTTAGTAGGCCCTATTAGTAGGGCTGAAATAAGTTACTTAAAATGAACTGATTTGCTAGAGTGGTGGAAACCAACAAAATGAACAAAATGCTCAATCTGTGAGTCACTGAAGTATTCACCACAGCCACTGCTGTTTTTACTATGACAGAGCTCACTAATTATAGGGGATGTTTACATATTTTGGCCATAACTTGCCATACTTGCCAACTTCCCATAATGTGATAGTGTTATAGTATAAGTGAATCTTCAGTTTAACTAATCCTTCTGTTTTACTATAGTATATGGATTGCATGACTGTTTGAATAAACCTAAAACGATAAAATCCACTAATTAAAAAATTATGCCTACATATGGATTCTGTATTAACTTCTGTATTAATCTTTGTTCCACTTTATCAAATGCTGACTATATGCTCTTTATAAGTCTACTGATAGCATTAAATTAGGGCTCTGTGGCTGAACTTCTTATCCTTTGTCTGTAGCTCAGCAAACAAAACTCCAATATCACTGATCTACAGGTGGGCTTGTGTTCTCTGTCTGGCTGTGCAGCTTGGTGAGCACAGATAAGCAGATTCATTGACATCCACCACCCAGCTCTCTGTTCATTCCCAGACTCCATTACAGCTTATTGATTTGTAGGTGACTGGAGGGCCCTGGCATTTTCCCTGCATTTCAGTGTTTATAAACACACAGTCATGAGTTTATTGGGTACATCTATTTAGTATAGATTAAATTTATTACGAAATGCTCAGCACCATGGCAGTATTGTTACACCTTGATTTTAAAGAAAGTAATGTTGGACAGCAACAGACACCAAACCACACACGCAAATAATTTTTTTTTTTGTTATTTATGAAAGATGATTTACCTCCAGAAGAATGAATTTGACCCCAAAGAAATAAAAAACAGAACTTTAAATAAAAACAAAAGTTAATTATTTAAGATTATGTTTGTGTAGTAACTTAACATGTTCAATTTCCAGTTCAAACTATAAGCTTTATAAGCAGGAATATGTATAACATATTTGTAGGATAATACATCAAAACATCCTAAATATTAAAATTTAAATGATTTTATGTGAGTTTATGATAAGGCTACTTAATTCAAGGTTATATATTTTGCATTTATTTTTTAAAAGTTGTAAGATAGTTTCCAATAGAATGAATATAACACATAACATTATCAGGAGATAACTTTTTGAATTTTATTTTGTTGTCTATACATTTTATACAACCGTGCATTAAAATTTCACAAATTAAGACGAAAGTAAAAAAAAAAAAAACTGACCTATTAATTTAGATTATATAATCTAATGTTTTACATGGTAAAGCCCACAAACCAAGTAGTTCAGATGCGACAGACAGGATGTTTTTCCATGAAGAAAACAAATGACAGTTATTTATTTGTCGTAATTACAATTATGTTTTTATATTGGTCTACCTCGTGTAGCTTAACCATAATTTCTGAAACTCTATTCAGCTGTTATTTGGTAACCCTGGTTTACTGATTTACATAATGTTATGAATTCTTGAACATTGAAATAATTCTAAAGACTTTTCCTAATGTAAGGTTATGTTTGAAATAAATTGTGGACACACCTGGTCAAATGGCATGCTGTCAGGAACTTGTGCATGTGACATAAAATGTAACTATTTCAGTTAACATCTAAGCCACTCAAAGAGGATGGGTCCCTTTTTAAATCTTGGTCCTCCCAAGGTTTCTTCCTTACAACATTTAGGGAGTTTTTCCTTTCCACTTTTTCCATAGACTCACTTAATTTGGGATTGGGCTTTGAAGATAACAATGCTATGAACTGGCCCACCCCGCCTCTGTCATCATCCAACATGGGTGCTTCCACTAACACTATATACAACTGCACCCGTTTTCTGTCTTCAAAGTATTAAGCACCCGTATTTGTTAATCACTTGTGCACCTGTTATGTGTTATATATGTATCATCATCCTCATCCCAAGTCACTTGTTAAGTACATTTCAGTTACGCAGTGTCATGGTTTGCCTTGAGCGTTTTACTATTGTTTCTCTTGCTGTTTTTTTTAAATATTTGGACATCTGCCTCGTTTCACCGTTGTTTATATTGTTTATACCTGTTTGTTTTCGACTCTGCCTTCTGCCTCACGTCTTGGATTTGTGTGCTGTGATAATTAATAAACCTGCCATTACTTTCAGCTCTCCTCTTTAATATAGTTGTAAAATGACAAACTTAATAAATGTGTGTATTTAATGACAAAGTGGCTAAAAGTAAAACTGAAAGTCAGAGATGCAACAACAAAGAAAAGCTAAAGAGGATAGCGAGCAACAGGATAAAAAGAGCAGAGAGAAGAAGGTTACATTACATGCTATACACATATAACACAATACATATATGTATGCATGTATACAATATATAAGTAAATAATTTTAATTAACATTAAAGTTTACAGTCCTGAACGAGATTGGATCTTAGATATTGGATATTGGATTGGATTCTGTTCCTATATTTGCTATACTTACAATAACAGTCTTATATGCAGGTATTGGATGGAAAAGAGGTCTAAATGGTAGTCCAACTAGGTTGGACATCTCATGTAACAGAGACTTCTGCCAGCCCTGCTGTGCATTGTTGTTCTGCGAAGTGCAAGTTTACCATTGCACCCTGTGCTCTTTGGGGTTAGACCTCCATGTGCCAGACTAGGAACAGCAGAGATAAACCATGAAAAATGTGCAGTATTTGTTTTTATAGTTTTATCATTTCATTTTTACCTTTTGTTGGCCAATTTTGTAGTTTTACAAAGTACTTAGCATCAGCTTAAAAAGACATTAACATAATTTTCACTGCGTAAATAGAGTCTTTAAATTGGCAGTGTGTTCTGAACTAAACAGTGTAAGAAAAAAGACATAGACAACTGTGCAATTCAGCCATATCATGTAACAGGCAGTAGTGTGAGTCATTTTTCATGTGCTCAGACCAGTTAACCTTTTATCAGTCAACTAACAGAGTGGTGTTTCTGTTTTCAGGCCCTCTGACAGCCAGGACCTTTCATGTCGAACAAGACATATCGGTGAATGTCACTGCTTAGCTATTACTTGTCCTGCAGTGATGGCACGTAGCCTTATCAGCTTTGGTTATCTGAAACACTGAGGATTAATGGACATGCACTGGTGGAAACTGCTAATGCCACTGAGAGTGTGGTTGCACTTTACCTTCTCAGTGAGAGGACAACAGAAGGAGACAACATACAAGACAACATCAAATTCAGCATTATCAAGCAGGAGATCATTTTGGAGGAATAAGTCCATTATGTTTGCACACATGTAATACCTATACATCTGGGATGTTAGGTTTCTGACTGCTTGCCTCCTTAGTGATCACTCATGATCATGCTAATGTCTCATGTGATCTCTTTTGGCTTCCTTACCTTCTAGTTATGTTCTTTCTAGCGATCCTGGTATTGCTAATGCTGCCAGAGTTTTATGCTGTTCATGGCATCAGTGATTGTTATTACTGTAGACTCTGTGCTCCTAATCAATAACTAACTACATTGCTTACATACTCTATTCTCTCTCTTAGGAAGGGTTGCTCAATTTGGGATTGGCCTTATAACATAACATAACATAACATAACATAACATAACATAACATAACATAACATATAACATAAAGCAGCTTTAGAACACTATGTTTAGACAATGCTCCATCGTAAAAAAGTGCTATATAATTACATTTGACTTGACTGACTTGACATGCAAGAACCACAGGCAGAATCCAAGGTCGCTGGAAGCTGGAACATTAGTTGACAAAACCATGCAGAATAATTTGTATTAATAGAAAGTAGAACCGCAATAAAATCATACATTTGGCTGAGACATTTTGTCATTTAATTTCTTATCCACAATATGAGGTCACAGGAAATCAGGGCACAGGAAGTAACTATGACACCATGATACATGGCGCATTCACACATACAGTTACTTGTTCATTCACAATAAGCTTTTTTAGAAACTCCAGTTGACCCTACGCATGTCTTTAGAATATGGAAGGATACCACAGAAACTGAAGGGATATTAGGAGACAATTAGGAGACATGGGTAGACCAAGTGGAGAACAGTATTTCGGCAGGATAGTGGAGTAGTGTGCCATTGCTTTCTCCACCCCTCACAAACTAAGATTTTATTAGTTGAACCCAAGACTGTCAAAGGGTGCACAAAGCCACCCACCTCACCTTATTTACTACTACAACCCTGTAAAAAATTAATTATACCCCAACATGATTTTCAGAAAGGAATATTTTTATGAATACTTGTTGGACTATTTGGAATGAAGTGTAGCATAATGATGAGTTTTTTTACATTGATCTGGAATTGTTCATCAATGTGCACTTATGGACCACAACCTTAATTAACACAACTTCACACATTTTGCATAATACACATTTACACCCATTGTAGGAAGATGCACAACTGATGCAGTCTTGCAAAGTACAATTAAGGCAGTTGTGGAGAACTATGGTGGTTTAGTAGTCAAAGTATGAGACTACAAACTAGAAGGTTCAAGACCCAAGCCCCAAATTGCCACTATTAGGCCTTTGTACAAAACTATTCATGGTTTGAATTATACATTGTAAGATTCTTGTAAATCACTATGTATAAGAGCCTCTGCTAAATCATGTAATAGTTGTGAGTCAAATGCCAGACAATGGCAGCTTACCAATTACTGGACCTTTTGGTCATTCCAGTGCAGTGTGTGTTGTGTTACAATTCCCAATGACTTTTTTTCATTACTGAGGCTGTAAAGCATGCTACTGAATGAACTGGTGAACAAATCTGGGAAAAAATAATTCAACTGAAACGATTTGAGAACAAAGGTTCTACTTCCTTAAAAGAAGCAAAATGTAAGCGGCTATATTTGCAGGTCGAATTTCCATATCACTACCTGTCTTCTTGTTTAAAGCATGCAGGGTTGACATTTCTCTGTTGGGATTAGAGCTGAAAGCAGCGCAATTTGCTCTTCACTTCTTGCAGATCTAAAAGTCATGGGGTAAGAATTTACAGATAAAGTCAGAAGACCTGTCATTTATGTACTAAATTAGATTGATTGCGAAGTATACAGCCATCTACATCATAGAAATAAAATAGTATAGAAATAAATAACTGTAGCATAGTTAATGCTTATTTAGACAATTTTACTAATACATTGCTCACAAAAAATAGGGGATACTTCAAAATGAAATATTTTTGAGCAATGTAGTTTGTTATTTGTCTGGCTTACATCACGTGCAACTCACAGTTCTCAACCTGTGACCCAAAGTGTATTTTAGTCCTGTTATTATTAGGCATACATGAATGCATAAAATCAGCAGTTGGTCCCTGTTATTAGACAATTGTTACAGAGGAACTGCCTTAGCTTGTGTTTGGCTCACATATATAAGAAGGCTCTTCAGAATTTAATCATCTGCATTGCTGGATGACCTTTCTGCTCCTCTCAGTGGCTGAATAGTGTGTCCTTGAAGAAAGATCTTTCTGTCCTCTAGGTACGTTTTGCCAAACACCCAATATCCTCGATCACAGTGGGTAGATTTTCCTATATCCATTACTTTTGCTGAGGTCAGTGCAATCCTACTGGGTCTGCCAAGACTTTGCAAGTGCTGATAAGGACCTTGCAAATAACTCAGTAACAAATCCCCCCATGACCCAAAATCTTCATCTCTTAACACAGTGTTTTCCAAAATTGTCCTCAGGTGGTCTGCATTTTTGCTCTCTTTAGAACCTTGAGCACTTGAGCCTACTATTCTCAGTTTGTGATTCACTTTAGAGCTGCAAGCTGGGGCAAATCAACAGTGTGGACAATCTTGCAGACCCTCACTGCTTTAAGATAATTAAAACATTTTTTGTCCCATGGAGAGAAAGAGCCCTGTGATTTTTTTTAAATAAGAGGTGTAGCATGGATATAACTGTAGAAGTCAGTGTTATTTCAGCTTGCTTTTATTGTGAGCTCTATCTCCACCTTTGCACATTTCATTACATGTCACTTTGGATTTACTACAAATATGTCTTTCACCAAGATTTTCACTTTCTGGATCACAGTAATCTTCCCCCCATTTCTCTGACCCACAAAGAAAAGTAGCACAAGCCCTGATTCTGTGATTCCTGTGGATATTGTCACAGCCTCCCTCTCTCTTTCTCTTTCCCCAAGCTTAGCCTGCCAATCACGGTTTAGTGGCATTCAAGAGGCAACAGTGTTAATGATGTATTTCCCTTGTAATCCCTGCTCAGCCTGATAGCATATGATGGCTGGTGCTATTTATGGCGGTTTGCCATTGTTTGCAGTGCTAGCATTAAGCTCAGACAATCCAGCCACTGAGACCTTTATGCATTGAAAAATGCACAAAACAGGGCACTCAGGTGGCACAGTGGTGTAATATGTTTGCCTACCACTTCAGTGATCCAGGTTAGAGTTGTTCCAGATGGGTCAGTCATCACATGCAGACACGATTGTCTGTGTGTGTCTAGAGAAGAAGACAGAGGATTCGACGATTCCCACCCATGCCTGTAATGGACTGAAATTTGTGTTCAAATGTGTTAAACGTGTTAAAATGATCACATTTAAAGTTCAATGCACATAGTTCTGCACTAAACATGTCAATCCAACACATTCATCATATGTATTGCAGTATGTATTGCAATTGCAATAAGACTCGGCTCACAGTCAAGCTCCAAAGGTGCTCGATGAGGTTGAGAACAATTCTCTGCGATCCTTTGACAAGTGATAGGTGTTACATGTAATGGCTGACACAGAAGATATAATGTAATCTAAGTTTCTTTTTTCTTTTTTACATCTTTCCTCTAGCTTTATGCTCAGAAATTTGACCACTTTTGTTTATTTGTTTGTTTTAAAATGGGGTATGATGTGTGGTTATGTGTTAGATATGCGTTTTGACATGCCTAAGTGGTGATATATTACACAGGGCTACATTTTGCTGAATACAAGATAATATATGATTTGATGTATTATAGTGTACTGAATCTAAAGATCACATCTGTTTTTTTTTCACAAAACGTTGTCTACTCATAAACTCCTATAGCAATAAGACAACAATACACTGGTTTACATTTGGAAAAAAAGGTTAATTTTTTGTTGCTTTTACTCTAATGAAAGTAAAAAAAAAGTTATATGAAATGGAGGGAGCAACACTTTCTGAGAATTAACAAATGGTTCATTTTTAATATTCTTTTCACCATTCTCAAATTTCTCTTTAGTGGGCCATTCTTTCAATTTATATAGTTCTGCTTTTTCTCAGTTATACCAAAGGGACAAGAATCAAGAAAACTGATGTTATTTTTGGATTCAGCACACGAAGACATCAAGAAAATGGGAAATAGATATCAAAGCAGATGGAACACAAACATGATAGCCGACAACTGCTGGTGTTCACAGTGTGACAACCCTAGAACTATTCCAGAGCATCCAAAAAGAGAAAGTTTCTGCCTAACAATTGAAATTACACAACTATTGCTCTCTTGGTAGACAATAAATTATTTTTTGTACAAAACAAATATATGTTCTATTGCTACTGCAGAACTTCTAATTACCCTTGAAATTCAACTTTATAATCCTTAATTAAAGTTATAATTTGTAAAATGCACCTTTCATTTGGGTGAACTTATTAAAAATAAGGTAGATTATCAGAAAACATTTTTTTACTGCTTGTAGACCAGTGTTATTTCCAGCAATTATAAAACCATATGTTCAATTTTATGGAAAAGCTTGAAGATAATCATTTAAAGTTAAGGTGGATATGTTTGTACGAGTGCTAAATGAATTACTACTCATGCATTAGTCAATGACATTGTTTAAGTATATTAATACCACATGCCAAGATGATTACCAGCCTAGTGCTTCTGGGTAATCAACTTAGATAAACCTTTAAATATAGATAAAGTTAGATAAACTAATTTTTTCCAAATGTAACTTCTTATATGTGATTGGTCATTTAAACTTAGTACGTTCCTTTTAAATGTAGTGCTTTTCACTGTAACTGCCTATAAGGAGCTCTGTGCTCTAATTGTGCTCATATTTGAAACTGACTGTTTAACTTAATTATTGTGCCCACTAAACTGAAGTTTTAAAGATCACCTATGCGTTTAGGAACTTGTAGCTAATTCCCACTCTCAGGAAGAGGAATATTAGAAAGTACACATGAAATAAGACAAGCATGTTACCCTTCAGTAATCAGGAAATGGCTATAAAATACAAACCTAACCTAAAATACTCTCTATATATTATTTGAACATCTGCCTGTAAGCTGACTATTTTGCCCTTCAATCTTCAAAAATATGACTACCTATGTACAGGTAGTACATTGTGACTACATGGTAAATAACAGTAAATTACAATTTACAAAGTTTAATTTCTCCTGGTTGAGCAAGTGTTTCCACATTTAGTGTACTGCAGTTTTGATTTAATAAAATGTATCTTAGGGATATCTGTGTACTAATTAATATAAATGGATGTGATCAACCTAATATTAGATTGTTGCTGTTAGGATAGGGTCCCCGGGAGATCTCGCGAGACCATTCCTAGTCTCGCTAAATCCCCAGGATCCCTATCTGGTG
>JAUZST010012319.1:0-10000 GCA_034779995.1 Parotocinclus haroldoi
TTTCATTTTATCTTACCAACTCCTTGGTGAGGGTTTTTTTTTTTTTTTTGTGTCAGTGAGTGCATTATACCATTTTAATGATTTCAGGAAAATGTATCACTAATATTGAAAGTCACTGCATTTTGTTAGCATTTTCTGCATGAAATTAAAGTCGTTATGTTTTTTAGGTATCTCTATGTTATTGATGCAGCTGGATTCACAGGCCATGGACACACTCTTTATGGGACCACAAGCCAGCTTTCCCCAGTGCATTATCAATACCATGAATGACTCTAAAGGTACAGCGCGCACTTTGTTTAATACACACGTGATGAGGACGAATGTTTAAGATCACTAATGGTTTAATGATGCTCATGATTCGAATCAAGACACTGAGTTCACGATTCAATTTTATGGTTTGCTTTATTTCCAAAGTGTAAACAAATCACAGCACAAATCCACAATTTAAACCAAAAATGCCAACCGAAGAAAAAGGATAATATATATTGTGAAAATAATGTGTAATTGTAGTTACTTCTAAAAAGTAAATTGCACAATTGGCTACAATATACCAGCGGAATTGCAGAAAATGATTATAGAGCATCTAAGGGCGGTGCTGTTTGAAATTCATTAAGCATTAGCTTGCTTAATGCTGGCTAGTAGAAAATGTAAGGTAGTGGTATTACTATATGTCGTCTTCAAGACTAAATCAATAAGTTCCTTGTAAGATACGGTTTCGAGGAGGGAAATAAATTAGTGTTTTATTTTATTTATTTATGTTTTACTCATATAACTGAAGAGTAATTATCAGCACAGTATTTATTTACCAGTTAGCTTTAAATAAAGTCAGAACCCAGGATTTGAACTTGGAATATCTGATACCGTGTTATTTTACTCCCCCTCTCTGTTCTCTAAACCACTGCCATCTCTATCATGTGATGAACTGAGAAAACCGTATTCGTTGATTGAGAAGAGGTGGTACAGTGCAGTGAATATCTCGTTCAGTGTGTGGACAACGGGTTGTAAAGCAGATGATGCGTTTGGTTTACCAAAAGCCATAGTGTGGTCGGAAGTGGAGAATGAGAGTCGTGTTCCATAATATTTTCAACTTTTGTAGTGGCAAGAACCGTTTTCCTTCTTAAGAACTTGGTCTGCAAGACTGTTGGTCAGTGTGTTGGCTTAAATGTGTATCTTTTTAATTTATTTATTTTTCTCCAGGCGAGGACTTGGCCTCAGATTCTTTTTGGCCAGCTCTTCATTGTTTTATGGTCATACTAGACCGTCTTGGCTCAAAAATCTGGAGTCAGATAGATCCAACAGAAGCTTTCCAGGCCATCATTAAAGCACAAAGCTACAATGAAGAATTAGAAAACATCCGGAGGAACACTGCAGGGTAAACTGCTTCTTTCTTACACACTTTTGGGGGGAAAAGTAAGGTGGTTCAATACATGCAAACTTTCAGCCACATAAATTATTTCTGCACAATCTAATCAATAGCATTGGATTAGCTCACATATCCAGTGTGTGGAGAACATTTCTGCTGCCTCGGTTTCTTCCGGTCCTAAAGAGAACTCCTAAACGTCTTCTTACCGTCTTACTACCCTTACTTTACATGTTAACCCCCCCTTTTTTTTTCTTATAATTTCATCACTAGAAGCTACACTTAGCTTCACACTTTATGAATATGTCCCCAGATCGTTATGAGCTCCAGACCAAAAATAAACAAAGACCATCCTATTGTCAGGGGATTTTTTTACATTTACAAAGTTACATTTAGAAAGATAATTTACACTGCCATGGCAGCATTAGTGCAACATTTTAGAGCAACATGTGATGCCTTGGGGACAACATCTTTCCAGGGACGTCCATGCATTTTTCAACAAGACAATGCAAAACAAAATAGAGAAAGTTAGGACTGAAATATGGAAACCCCTTCTAATTCAGTTCTTTGATGAACATTTTGAAGCATTTCAATAATATTCTTACACATTTGTTCAGAAACTGGAGATCATCTGCCCAAATCAGGAGATTACCTGTTTGCAAAAGGGCGACACGGTGGCTCAGTGGGTAGCACAGCTGCCTCACAACAAAAAGGTCATGGGTTCAATCCCAGGATCTAGCAGCATGACTTCATTAAGGCTATTATGTAAAAAGAGTGTTCAATATTTCATATAATTTATGGAATAACTTTGGGGGGGTCAGACGTTTTAATCAATCATCATCAAAATGATAAAAGGTGTGTAATAGTACAATATATTATTGTATCAGTATTAGAAATTTGATTTAGTCGATTAACCTGGAGGTTTCCCATCATCGAATTACCGAGTGCCTCTAAACGTTTTGATTATATTGTTCTAACATAAAATATCGGTGAAGAACTCCGTTCCACTCAGGTGTAGATGAACACAATTATGTTGTTTGCTCAAGTTTATTCCCTTCTTTCTTGATTGGCTGCGCTACCATTATTTCCAAATTTTCGGGATGCGCCCCCGAAAGACCTTTTGCTCCGCCCTAATTATAACTGTGGCATGGTTCTTTGATCCTTGTTTTTTTATAAAACAAATTCTAATTGGTCTTATGGTTTTGTTATATGTTATGCACATGTTAAATTATCCTTAGTTTACGGTTTACTTCAAGATGGATGCTTTCAAGCAAACAGAGGGCAGTTTGGGATTCAGTCTGAACCTACTGAGGTCCAGATCTTCAAGTCTTCCCTGGATGACTCTGAGAGCGTCCCTTCATCTCTAGATGACTTTTCCTATTGTAGCTTTCACTGCAACAGCCACCTTAAAGGTACAAGACATAAATCTCACCTGGGGCATAACCTTCCTCACCTGAGAATGGTTAACTGGCTTACAGCATCGTCGTCTTGGACTTCAAGACCTCCGGCTTCTGCTAAGTTGCAGTGGTCTCACACCTTCTGCAGCCTCCCTACCCAAGGGGAGACATGTTGTTCTACAGCTTCAAGTGCCGCCTGGTTCTAATCCCCATGTCTTTCTGACTTGGACCTTTCCTTTGTGGAGATGGTGAACCTCGTCCTTCCTCAGGACCTGGTCCATATCGTCATCCAATACATTCTTACCATTATGGCATGTCTGGTGGTATAAGACTTCATGCTGGTTATTTTTGTCAGTGGCCTGGTTGGGCATGCTGGCATTTTCCTGCTGAACAATTAAAATCTGATGGAAAATGAAACCTCTTAGCTGGGACTTAAGAACAGACCTTTTTGAGTTAATCTCAACCTTTCCCTTATGTCTGTGTGATATCATAGGGACTACAACGTATGATATTTGTGTATGAGACCAACTTGGATGGATTTGTAGGGACTTTTGGCTTACGCACCGCACCATAAACAATACATGATGCGGGTCCAGTGTCACATAAGGTGCTATGAGGCGCAATAAAGCAAAGCTCTGTGATTGGTCAGTTCGATCAATTCATTATTATGAGAGATCAACTGGACAGTTCAGAGGTACATTACGACATAACCATCTATTATGGTACGAACACAAATACATGTGAATTAACACATAAAAATAAAATGGGCTACACTAAATAGGCTAACATAGAATACCTAGAAATGATTCAAATAAAGGCAGTGAGTTATATTAGAATCAAATCTAACAGAACTTGTTTATGCAGTTTCTACATTCCACCAAGTGCATGATGTGCCATCACTCCCTTCGATCGCTGTTCTCCTCAAAGGAGGGAAATCACACGGGTTGGAATGAGAAAATACGCAGCAACTGGGCAAGGATAAAATAAGCATAATATTAAAGAAGGATAATTCAAAAATAAAAATATAGCAATACACATCAATGTTACTCACGAACTCTAATTTTCTGCTGTTATCAGATTATTGCGAACACGAAATATTTGGTGACCTGTGCTTTGCCACATGGCTCATGACCGTGCTTTGAGTAGCCATGAAAAGATGGGTGAATTTTGGCCACGCAGGGAAGCACATGGTCATCAGGCATACTTAATTAGATTATGGCATTAAAACGATGTTTGATTAATATTAACAGGGAAAGTATACCAGCAATATATTCACCAGCCTGGACTGTTGATACAAGGCAAAGTCGGGCTATGGATCCTTGCTGTTCTTGCGAAATTCTGATCGTACAGTGCATGTGCGCCTTCAGTAACCGATGCAAATTTTGCTATTTTGGCCCTAGTTTATGTAATGTAATTTGTTACCAGGTCAAGTGTGAAAGCAGAGCCCAAAAGTGACGATGACGACGACGACGACTCGGTGTCATGCAGTCAGATGGTTTATAACTGTTATGCTACCGAACGGAAAAATAGAGTAAGTTAATAAAATATTATTGGTGTATATTTGTAAAGGTATTTTTTTCCCCCATCATCATGACTTGGATACTTTTGTCATGTACTGTGCTGACTGAATGGACATAGTATGAAATAAATACCTTGTTTTCTTTTTTTTTTTCCCCCCCCATATGCCCTGTAGTTATCAGACTGGTCACATGACAAGGTGGACAGCAGCAGCAATGTGATGTTTGAAGAGATGAACACACTGGTCAATGTTTTGCAGACAGAAATGGGACAAGGAATGCGCGTGTATGGAAGCACGTTCCTTTGGTTCATTCCGTTTGTTTGCTCAGTTATGGAGTTGTCTGAGCATCATCGCGTGATCATTTTGGAAGTGTTTCACCATTTGAAAGATAATATGAACAAGAAGCTGCTGTCAGGGCAGACCCACAACTGTGACAAAGTAACGGAGTTTTTTATTCGGATATATATTCATATTATTGAGCTGCATCTGAAAAAAGGTTGCTTGGGAGTACTGTACTTTCATAGACATCTATGGGTGGAAGTGGTAGTACAGGGGGCTTCTCTTTCTGATGAAATATGTAGTAGTAGAACTCCATATCAGAAAGGAGGGTCTTGTAGAGTCTCCTCAACAACCTCCAATTTTGTTAGTTTAAACACAGTGCCAGCTACTGGCATTGATGCGATAAGGCATGCCTGCATGAAGGTGATTCGAGTTCTGTTAAAAGAAGGTGGGCGAGTAGGAATGGTTACAGAGTCCACTCCCTTTCTAAACCTGCTTAACAGGCATATGCGGAAGGCCCCTACCAAACAGTGGAATCTTGACCTGAAAGATTCTAGAGCGCTCGAGAAATGCTTGAAAACACTTGTAAAGGCAATGTCGGAGAGGACTGGCACTTCAAATAACGGTGCTCCGAGTGCCCCTCCAACACCACCGACCACTCGCCCGTGTTCTGTAACAGCTCCTCTGCAGTTAAGCAGTGATAAAGAGGCTGGTGCGAGTGGTCCTAGAGACGCACGTGGTTTCCTTAAAGAGGAACCGCCATGGATTTGCGGCGAATATCAAGATTTCTGTAATGAACCTGAAGATAACATCGAAGCAAAGAAGGAATCTCTCAGCACAGTACCAGCGTCAAATATTTGGCCTCGTGTTGAGCTGAAGCAATTGAAACCAGACTACAAGAAACTACTTGAAATAAAGTCCAAGTTAAATGATTGCAACCTTTCCAAAGTTCAAAGCATTGCTGGCGTTAGGCATGAGGGGGAGCAGCCAAGTGAGTGCAGTGGCTTGCAAGAGACTAGACATGCATCAAATTTAAACAGTCGTCCTCCAAACTCCCCATCCAAGTCTCAGGATTCGAGCGGATCCTTTAGAGACAAAGAAAAGCAAGAGAGCTGGGAAGACGACGACGATGACGAGCCGCTTAGTGTTCGAAAGCGCCGCCTGAAAAGAAACGCCATGGCGACGAGTGATTCTGATGATCAGTCCAGTGATGACAAACGCGCTTCAGGACAGTGTTCTAAACTTGTAAAAGTGGACGAATGTGGCATAATCATCATTTCGGATGATGAACCTATAGCAGATGCTTCAGCGTGCATGGTGGAAAATCTTCCTGCTGATAATGCGCCCAACAGAGTAAAATGCAAAACTATCCTCGACGAGAATTTGAATGAGAGCCCTGGTCGCGATTTTGATGATTTGAGTGAGTCACAGGTATTTGAATTTGAAACCCAGGAAGATGTGCCTTCTGTCTGGGGAGACTCTGAGATTGGCTGTCCTGCTACCAAGCGGCTCAAATTGGGGACCAAATCCAAAGCAAGCACTGGTCGTGGTGCAGTGGAATCTACGTCAGAGTTCGTTATGGAGACTCAGCCTGCCCAGGAAGAAGAGATTGAAAGAGCTTGTCAGCAGGCAGAGGAGCAACGGCCAATTACAGCGGCAAGTTTGTTGGTGCCATCTAAGCCCAGATGTTCCACTGAAAAATTTTACAGTGTTGTCAAGCCCAAATCTGTAACCTCCAAAAGCCCCCCTAAAAAACTCGGCCTGGCTGATAAACGAGACAAGCTGGGCCTGAGCCGAAAACCTGTTCTTATTGAAGCCTTGGGTCAAAAAGCCAAGCATCATTTTAAATCACGCAAAACCGTTTCTCAAGACACTGAAAAACCAGGCTCTTCCACAACACGGAGTTCATCCCCAAGCTCTTCTTTGACCTCTGCCGCACGCCCTCCTTCCACACCTGCAGTGGTGCCGCCGAAGAAAGTCCGTAAACGCGTTGAGCCAGAATTGCCGGCAGAACTTCTGGGACTGAAAAAGAAGGAGAGGAAAGCGTTTGATCTTTCACAGCGCACCTGTGACTCGTTGCAAGAGCTACGATCACATGGCCAGAATGTGCTTGTTGAGCCACACCAGAAAACGAAGCGAGTCCGTCGCCATAGCAAGACGCAGTCAAAGCTTGCGGCGAAAGGTGGGAAAAAATTGCTAGGCTCTCAAGATATGCAGTTCTTCCGACAAAGCCGTGAGATGCTTCCAAAGACCGTGCCAACTGCTCTCGGGCCAGGATCAATAAGGAGATCTGCACCAGACATCGTAGTAAAACAAAAATGTCTTGTTGAAACTATGGAGGAGCCAGATGAGGACAGGGATGATTTTTTCCGTCCCTGCCCTCCCGACAGAAGGACAGACAATGAGAAGACTCCTGTCAATAGTATGCTTGGTGAGAACAAAGAGGTACAACCTGCAGAATTAAAAGAAGCCAGCGCTAATGATAGTGACGACGAGTGGACGTGGCTTACACAAAATGAACCTACCGATATGGAATTGTGCTCTCAAATGGAAGAAATGGAGGAGAGCTATGGTAATAACATCTTAGGAGACCCTCTGGGCATGGGTGCTGACAATCGCCCAAATAGTTTTGATGGTTCTGCTGGTGTGCCCCATAAACCTTTATCTGCCTTGGTGCCTCAGAGAGCAGTACCTGCTCCTATGACTCAGGACGATCAGCCGTTCTTCGCAAAGCCCGCTGTGCCACCAGTCTCTCAAAGCAAAACGAAGCCTTCTACGGCCAAAATCTATACGTCAAATTCTCGCAATGCATCGCTGGCCAAAGAGATGGGAAAACCAGCCGCTCTTTCACCTGCTGCGAGTGTTGCGAAAGCTAAACGACCTTCGCAGCCAGCGCAACATGAATTCCGACAACCTCTCCCATCCAGACCCTCCCTGCACCCCCCAAACCACGCTCTGACTTGTAATAAAGTGAATTTGGCTTCCAATCCACCAACCTACAAGCTCTATTCTAGACCAGAGGCACCTGTCTCGGTGCAAACAGCAAGAGTGAATGAAGGCCAGAGGGTTGACAGTGCCCTAAAGTATGACCCAGACAGTTTAAAACGTGCAGTGTTGAAGTGGGAGTATGACTGGCTTGTATGCAACAAACAGTTTGGCCCACCAGATGACGTGTGTCCCTTTAAACTTCAAGAAGTTCCGTTGAAGTTCTTAAACTATAATGAGTACTTCAGCATCTTTTACTCGCTTCTACTCATCAATTTATTTGAGGAGGTGGGATTTCTTCTGTTGTGGAATGCGCCTTTTATTTTCCATATTATTTTTCAATTCGCCATGGCATTGACTGTTCAAAATCCTGTTGTATTGTAGATGGCTGATGAATTGGTAAATGAAGCGAAATCTGAAGTTAACCTCAAGATCCAGGGTTTTGAATACAGCAGTAGCATCACCAGGTGCAAATTCACAGGTATGTTAATTTAACCGCGACCGTCGGTGGCGGGAAAAAATCTAAAACTGCGTTATTTTGTTATCGAGCAAATATTTCCCGTAAGGAATAATGCTAAATAATTGAATCCCCAGAAAATCCACACGTCGTTATATGCAATAAAGTCCATTAGAAGTTAAATGCATCATGAACCGATGAGTTTAAATGATAATTTAATTGTAAGCTCCAGCAGCACTGGTGTGTCTGATTCACTCGCACACCACCAGTACGTCAGTGTCACTTCAGTGCCGAGAAATATCCACCAACCAAATAGTACCTGATCTGAGGGGGTCCTGACAATTAGAGAACGGATGAGCTACAGTCTTTAATTGTCGAACGACGAAGTGTTTCTATATTGTCACTCAGTCAATTTACAACGAGTATGGAAATAATTGTGTACATAATACAGTGACTGGTGAGTGTATAATTGAGGATGATCCTAATCACCTTTTCTTTTGCTTTACAACACTTGCTGTGCCGTCTGGGCATCATACAGGCTTGACTGGCCTTTTTTTTGAGGGTGTGGAGGCTGGGTGTAAGGCATGGATGGATCGGATGAACCGTACAGTCGCAGCCGACTCTCGGTCTCTTGACGGATTAAACGATCTCCACACATTTCTGCCTTTCATCGATGTGATCCACGAAGTATTTCGGCAGGATAGTGGAGTAGTTTTGCCATTGCTTTCTCCAACCCTGCCCATTTATCCGGGTTTGGGACCGGCGTGCAGCTGTTTCCAGTTACACGGCTGGGGTGTTTGCATATAAGGCATAGGTGGGTGCTATTATCATCCCCTGACACAGCAACCACTTCCCAGACCTCTGATATAATAGCATGTCGTTCAGGATAGCAGAAGTTGCGCGAGTCCCTTGTAAGGGTTGCCATGACCTCTAAAACAAGCACCAACCAATCACGCAGACTAATGCTGGGAAATAATGTTTATAATTATTGCATCCTCAGTCACTTATAATGCTTTTTCCACCACGAAAACAAGTTTCTTTTTCCTTCCCATGCAGCAAGCCTGACACCTGACCAAGAGATGAAGCAGTTATATCCTAAAGAAGATGACCTTGTGCTGCTTCGGCTGCCAGAGAATGCTGGTGGATACATCAGCGATGAACCACAGTCGTTTCGTGCCCATTTTGGATGCGTGTCACAACACAGGGTGTACAGTAATAGAGGAGGTCTGTGTTTTATTTGATATCCATTGGCGCTAGTTTCTTTTTCTACCACATACCAAAAATGTGGGGTTATCGTTGACCTAGGCATTTCCCTTTTGATTACAGCTCGTTTTATTTAACGATTGGCAAGGCAAGTTGACCAGAACATGAAATAACTCTGGTTCACACTGCCTGCAATAAATAGAAAGTCAAAGTAAATTGTAAACTTTAAAAAAAAAATCTGTTTGAATTGTCCATACTGTCCCATTTCCATTTACGATTTGGGCTTTGTTCATGGAAAAGAAAGCGTAAGGGTTACCTAAACACTGCAGTGTCAAAAGTATGTGGACACAGACTATTTCAGCCACTTCTGTGCACTAGGAATGGCCGAGACCATCAGTACTATCTACTCGCCCACAATGGCCATAAAATGACATCTTTTAAACAGTACAGTTCATCACATTTCTGCCTGTTGAAGCTGCCCTTGTTTTGGAACTGAATCATGTGGGAGTTAGAACAGCTCTGCTTGTGCTAGACCACACATGCATACAGAATGAGACAAAGCAAAGTAGTTACTTGTGTAGCATGTAAAAAGCTTCTGTCCTCAGCCTAGCAGCCTCACTCTGGACTTGTGTAAGCTTTGCCTGGAGTTCAGTCGTTTGCTGCTCCTTTTGGCCGCCTCACAATTTGGCGGATTTCAGAATGCCGGGTGATTGTTACAGTCAAGCGTAGCACCAATACAGAAGTACTGATCTAGGTCTGTTTTTAGCACTTGATTTGAGCGCCATAGTCTTTGTTGGAGG
>JAUZST010012320.1:0-11510 GCA_034779995.1 Parotocinclus haroldoi
CTCTCACACACACACACACACACACACACACACACACACACACACACACACACACACACACACACACACACACATACCTAACTCCTAAAGCAAGCTTAGAAATATGCATCATTAATTATATTCAACCTTGTCCCAGGTAACCAGGTCAGAAAATAACACAGTGCTGTTGGTCCCTCAAGCAAAACTGAGCTGCACTTATCTCCTTCTCTCCCACTGTGTCACCACTCAGAATGGAACATTTCAAAAGATGGTTTGTGGACCACAAATAAAATCCCAGAATATAAAAGGTTTAGGTTTATGTACTGGGACAAACGATTAAAATAAACATATGAAGATACTGCTCTGAAATCTATACTCTTCCAAAGCCATTTCTCAAGGAAGAATAGACATAAAACTAATAGCTCTATACTTCCTTGTGGCAAGTTCTACAGAACTCCTTAACAAACCGTGAAATTCTTCATGCACAGGGCAGAATGGTAGTGCACTGATAGATTTCCTTTCAGTACAGCAGAACAAATGTTATGTGCTGCCTCACAAATTGGAAATGTCAACTCTCAAGTCTCCTCGCCTCAGCCAGGGAAGAGTGCTGTGTTTTTGTTTGTGTATTAAAGAGGTGATTGTTAACTGTTTAACTGTTAACAAGGGGGGGGGGTGCCTATTAAGTTTCATGTATGCAGTAGAACTCCACAGACAAGCACAAAATCACAATGTACCATGGGGCTTTCACTTTTGTTCTTGGGCATTTAAAAGATTGCATCTGATTATCCCATCCTCTGTTCATTTGAATACAAAGGTATCAAAGCAGAACAAAGGGAACAATCTATTATCAAACCTGAACCTAAAAATAAACAAACAAGCAAACAAAAAACACCTTGAATACACAGCTACAAGATGATCCTCTGTATTCCCCTGCTTGTAACATAGGAGCACAAACAGACATTGTACTTACTGAATGTATAATTGAATCAACAACCTAATTACCTTAGCCTAATTCTCATATTTACGACAAACCTGACACTGGAGTGTACATGCTAGTGCAGGAGGATGGAGATGAGAATCCGAACTTTGAATAATGGCATTGTAATTGGTAAAGGAATAGAGCAGGCTGTAGTTTTTTGAATGGTGTACATAGGTCATTTTTATCTACTATTTCAAAGTACCTACTTTGAAATAGTATCAGAGCATATCAACCCTGAGTGATCTAAGAAAGAGGTGATTGGTGCAAATGTAATTGTATGGCGATTAGTCCGGGCAGGGTAATGAAACTATGTAGCGATTGGTCATAGCAAGTGTAGCAAGTGGCATAATGAATATACTTGCATGCCAGTAACCTTAGGAATGAAAACACAGAAAATGAATTGAAGTCCAGGCTTTTGCTGAGCACATGCATGACAGAGGAGGTGCAATGTGATTTCGAGAAGGAAACGGATGTGATTAAGAGGTGATTGGTAGGGGTGAAGTCAAGGAGAGGAATGTGCAATGGTAGATGGCGGTGGGGTTTGGAGTGACAAATCCAAGTTTGGACTTTCAGAAATATGTTGTGTCTATTCTAATGTACCAATTCTAATGGTGACTTTTATACAGTACTGTATATACTATCAACATCAATTCTAATTGCATGAGGCTAAATGAACACAACAATAGTAAGAGGCTACATTTGCTGATCTTTTTTCCATTAGAGTATCCCAAAAACATGTCTTCTTGCCTCTCATGCCAGCAAATTCCTTATGTATTCATGTCACAAGGTCACACAAAACTACCATAGCTGACAACATCAGCAGCCAGAGGCAGAAAATTCCCACATCACAGATATCAGAGCGTAGTAACCAGGTTCAGCTGCTTGCGATGCAGTGTATCACCACCCTGGCGGAAACACATCTTTCCAGTTGGGCAAGAGTGAATCAAGAAACCTTGTGGAAATGCATTTAAAGCCCACTGATGGATGATAGGAAAATGATGAAGTAGGACAGAAGATTTTGGCATGAATGAGGAAGACATAAGTATGTTTGCCTTCTTACCTCTAATAGTTAGTCTATGTGCTCTGACACAATAGCATTCTAGCTCTTTTAGGAAGTATATGTGGTTTCAAGTGTTTGCACACATGAAACAGCCGTGGAAACAGTGATGTTATCAGGAGTGATTTAGGTCAGCCCTACTGTCCAAACACTGTGCTGCTTTTCTCCTGCTTCCACTGCTTGCCAGAGGCAGACATAAACTGTCTAGGCTGGCAACTAGTCATATTAATGGTGCAGCTATATGACGCTACTCCAACTCAATGTCACAAAATGTGTCTTTACAGTTTTTCATTTCATCATGCCTCTCCTGGCTGTCATCACTAATACCCTAGTCAGACATTTCCATAGGTATTTTAGGGACTTACCAATGTGTTTCCCATACATGTGGTAGTAAAATCCAAAGCAGTATGCTGGAGGGTTGGTGATGCCATAAGGATTTTTGGGGGCTACGTTGAATGTGGGGCTCTGCAGACGGGCCCGGTCTCCTTCTTTGCGAGGTCTGGATGTCTCAATGTACATATAGAAACCTGTAAATGTTACAAAACCACAGATCACCACTTAGGTAAGTCATGTATATACATTAATATTAATTGTATAATATTTACATTATATACACTAAGCAATAATTTAGTCACATTATGTTTTTACATTACTCTAGTCACTGAATATAGCTACGCTACTAGTAATAGTATTCTATAGATCTAACCTACATTATTTACATGCATTTCATTTAGCAGACACCCTTTTCAAGAGTAATTTACAACTGATACCATCGTACTCCAAGAACCGAGCACTGAGCAACACTGTTTTTATATTATATTTTATACCTAGCCATAGTGCTGAATGACTTAATACCAGTAAATTGTTGCATGAACACAGCCTTGAGTTTTATTGCTGACCATTTGCATCCCTTCACTGAAACATTCTTTTCTAATGGCTGCTTCCAGCACAAGTCATCTCAAACTGGCAATGTGTTCAGCGTTCTTCAGTGAGCATTCTAGTCACTGTAGTCCAATAGGACACCTTTGGAGTGTGGAAGAATTTGAGGATTGCAGAACCAATTCCACAAGAATAGTGTACTGGAGTCATGTCAAAAAGGAGCAAAAATTAAGCTGTTTTACTAATTTGCAGTTTTTCTGTATACACTGTGCTAAGTTGTCTAAAATGAACTGTATTTATATGTGACACAAATGTAGAATGTGATACATTATTAATAAAATTATTTTAAGAGAAAATAATGGATGATTTCAAAGAGCTATTGATGACATATCAGCTTTAGTATCTAAATACATTTTTAAAATGTACCGCTCACAAGAAATGAATTTTCCCGTTTTTGTGAGCAGTGAATATGGACACTTATCATGTCTACAAAAAGCTAACAATTCCTACAGTATGTGACTGTTGTCATGCCAAATTATGAATATCTTCATCAATTATTCCCATATCATTACACCAGCAGTTTGGACAATGAGTTGCTCCACAACATAGGCAATGTTGCACTGTTTACCATGAGGCATTCATATTCAAACCAGACATAATTAAAGATAATATAGTTTCATCCTTATCAGTCCAAGTGTCTTAAACAAAGGTGGCTGGCTGTTAATGGCAAAACACATTATGGGCAAATTTCCTTTTGCTAAGTTCCTTGAAATGGTCAGGGCAGAGACGGGGGTGTGCAGTTAATGTGTCTAGAAGGTGGACAACAAAATTGTGGGAGCTGCTCGTGCTTGTTGGCAGATCAAACGATCCTCTCTACAGGTGGTCTGCCTTGGCCACCCGGAGCCTGGTTGCTTTTACATCAATCATAAAGTCATGACTGCCCAGAAGGAGCCACTAAGAGACTTTTTATAGGGCAGGGGGAGTGGCACTTTTAAGGCCTTTTATAGTAAGACTACAAAAGAGCGTGTAATCTGATTACAGTGTGTAACTGTAACTGTGTTTTGCAGCAATCTGACATTTCTATCTGGGTGCATATAGTATCAAGTGAAGTAATAGTATGAAAAACTAAAATTAACTGAATTGGTCCAATACTTGTGTACATCAACTGAGGTCACTCTGTTAAACCAAACTGCATTTATGCTTATTTTAGTCTAATAATTAAAACCCTAAAGGCTTTTTATGGTAATGTAATTCTAGACAGTTTTGAGTCATCATTAGGATTAAAGGAAATGCATTATTTATGCCAAGAGCTGCTATTGCATTCCTATAAAAGCCATCCGCATCCCTAAAGGCCTCCCACTGCCTTCCTCATCTTCCCCTCTCTATCAAAAGCCTCTTTGTGGACATGTCAATAAAGCAAAGGCAGACTAGAAATCCTGTTGTAACTGGCAAGCATTTCTCTCTTTTAAGTCGCTTTCAAAACCATTATTTCCTGATGAGAGATGAACATCTGAATGGCTGAACTTTGTCCAAATCTGCTAAACTTGACACTTAACATTCCACATTGCTTATTACTTCAATTAAATGTTTCATGCCATACCAGAAAAAGAAAGGATGAAACATTAATGCCTACAGAGTTAATGGTGGATACACATGTACCGAGGCTTGATTTGTTCTCGTCTCTGGCTGCCATATGTACCTTGCTTTGAGCCACTGCGGTCAGTGCTAGGCCCTGTGTTGGGAGTGTATTTAGTGTCCCGTGTGGCTGCACTGTGTCTGGTCCAATCGAAGTTATCATTCTTATCCTGGGTGAACATGCACATGGGTTCCTCCTCAAAGCTGCACTGGAACTCCCCTGACAAGAACAACAAGAATTCGACACATCTGAGTAGAAAGCTAGGAAGTGAGTAAGACATTAGCAATGAAAATTAGAAACTTACTTAATCATGGGCAAGTGATTAACATATTTTTATTAATTTCGAATGAAATAAAACATTAAAATAACCTGCCGCTTCAGTATGTCACCGTCAGGTTTTTCCAAGTGATATGGATATTCTGCTCTAGTGGCTAATGATAAATATTCATTGGTTTTATTTAAACACAGCTGAGAGCAGTGTGTAGTGATGACCTTCAAATAGGTGAGAGCTGACTTTTATTTTATCAAGGCTGCATTTAGCATCTGCTAATACAGTCCTGTAGGCTGGGCTTTGGTATGGCTGACTTGGCAAAGGTTTTCTATCAGAAACTTGCCTATAACCATCTCTATATCATAATGAAGGCATAGGGATAGAGAAATGTCAAAACTTCAGATACAACATAAAATAGCAAACCAAGCTCTTAAAAAGACAAAGTGAAATACTTACTTAGATGTGGATTGATGGGAGCTGTAAAGAAAGAAAGAAAAAAGTACATTTAGCACTCACTGAAGGAAATATTACTTGATACAAATATTACACAGACTTACACAGTGGTGAAAGTGTGTTTAATTAAACATGTATCTATTCTGCCCCAATTTAGCCATTGCTAAATGCTCACTCTTCCCACGCATCTTATTCTGCCCTATTGCTTGATGGATACCAATTTTTGCTCATTAAGACTCATTAAGTCAGACATTTAATAGCACAGGAAATGTGTGGGTGGTATCTATGGCATTAGTAAGAGTGCCCTTGAAGGGCCAATCTGTTGTTCAATTTTATTATTTTTTCAGCAAATATGTTCCCAATTAATAAATCATCTCTTATCTGCTTAATCCTGGATGGGGCGTTGGAAAGCTGACACCTAGTTGGTGGCAGAGGGTGGCTACAATCCATACACTCACACATTCATATAGAAGATAATAGTCTAGCAGCAAACTTTAGCCCCCTACCCAAGCTTATGGACAGGTCAGTCTTTCTTGCATGGACAATGAGACAAATGCAGGGCAGGGTTCAAATCCTACCTCTGCCAAGCTTCTAAGCTGTTTGCCAGTTTGCCTTGAGCTTTAACTGTAAGACGGTTGCAGTTGTAGTTCCTATGAATCATGTATCATCTGTATCTGCTAAATTACTAAAGTTATGCTCTCTTGGACTCTTCTCGTGATTCTTAACATATATAAATAGACCATATACATTAGATAAAATAGCTTTTTACTTCATATAAAGCTCTGTAGTTCAACTTAGATCATTTGCATTACAACAAATTCCTTATAAATAACATTAATAAAAGCATTACTAGGGAGGGCACACATCATGTTATTTTTACAGCAAAAGAGTGTTTTACTTAAAACATGTTCTTTGCTGTGTAAATCAAAAATGCCTTATAAGGATTAAAATTTTAAATGGTTTCCACATAAATGGTGGCCTGTTTGCTATTCTGTGCACAAATTCAAATACATGTAGCAAAGACCGAAGCATTTCCACAATCTGTATTTACAAGGCCATACTCATGCATTTCAAAGCAAAACCTGCTCAATATTTAGTCCTCTCTGGTAATATAAAAAGGATACATCCACAGAAAGTAAGCTAAAGGTCAGGGGTACAAAACACGGTTTGTTTCAATAAGTTAGATAGCTCACAGTAATTTCTTTCACAGAGTAAATACAATCTAAGCTGTCAAGAAGATGCATTAGCTTTTTCATGATCGATTCCTGCCACACTGAATAAATATAGCTTAACCCCGAAAATGTGTTACCAAGTCATGATTTATGAAATGCGTCAGCTCGTAGAAACGACTGGTTTTAATTAGCTAATTGGATTTACATAGCAAAAAACAAGTATTGCAAAACAAACATGTACAACATAATACTGGTTATGACCTCAGGCTCAATCTAAAACGAACTGAAGGTAGAAACGTTCAGAGAATGTGTAGTTCATGATTCACTGCCTAAAGCTATACAGTAAGAAAGGTTTTACTGTATTACACTACCTCAAGAATCTATAGAAAAAAAACAATATATATATATATATTGTAGACCGTAAGAAGGAATAAATGAAAGCAATCATCCTTCTCACAACATACATAGACTCTTATGAATGTGACCCCCTGGACGAATTACATATTTTGTTGACTTTCCAAAAAAATAAGCTAACCTTTGCAAGAAACAAACATAGTGACTTACAATTGACACATTCTTACAAGCCAAGCAAATGTCGCTTATGGGCATTGCTCAATTGCTACAGTGACAGAACTGGGTTTTGTAAACTACACCTTCTTAAGTAATGAAACACTGCACTGTCTGATAACACACAAGTTGCATTCTTGTTGCCTGTACTGAAGGCATAATTTGAATTTGTATAGGGGGTTTTCCTGCCTTGCCAATACAAACTATAATGTAAAGTGTATACTGATGATTTTCTGAAGATTTAATGGCAGTTACATCTCCACAATAAATGTTACAGTATAAATATGTAAATAAATTTTACAGTTTCTTCCTGTAAATCAGTATATCCTGTTATTATTCAATTAACAGCATTGCATTCCAGTCATTTACGTAAAACTGATTGATTAAAGAAGATTAAAGATCTGCCTTGTCAGTACGTGCAGTAACATGAAGGCACCACTGGTCTGCTACCGCTACCACTGACGTATCCCCTTGAACTCAGCGATGCCCAGAACCAAAGAAGTATTAGGCACCTTCGCACCGGAGGAACTTTTCATAGTTCTTACAACTGTGCTCCCTATCATGTTTTCACACCATTGGAACTGGGGACAACTGTACATCAAGGCGGGGTCTTTTCTCAGAGTATAGGGACCCTGACTAATGTAAGTATGCTGTAATTGGTCCAGATGCAAGTGTACAGTGATTTGTCCAGACAATCAGATGGGATAGACATATCTTAACACTTAAATTAAACAAATAAAATAAAGAAATAACACAAACACATGGAGCGACAGTGAAGTCCTGGCTTTACTAAGTCTATATGTCACTAAAGAGGTACAACACGATTGTGAGTCGTATAAGTAAAATTCACTTCAACTTCAGATACTGCCAGTGCTAATGGAAACCAAAAGAAGCCCTGGAAATAATGAAGTTTTTGGAGGAGCTCCACGAGAGTAAGCGCTTCCCATAATCTGTATATTTGATATCCGAGTTATTTCCAGGAACAAGGCATATATAGATCACAGGGTTTGACTGTATACATAAACACACAACACCCATATCGTAACCATAGCATATGAAATATTACTGACTCAGTTCTCATTAATAATTAATGATTATTAATCTGCCAAATAATTCTCATAATTAAACTGATAATTGATATTCATCATCATTTTTCTGAGTTATTGAATATATATATTAAATAACACACATTATCACAACACACATTAGTACTTGTGCTTAAGTGAAGCACAACAAGATTTCCAAATTATCTGCTAATTTATTTTAGCAATAGTTACATAAATTACTATGATAACTATGCTTGTCTCATACAATTAGTAAAAATAAACAGAATTAAACCTGGTCTATATGGTTAACACAATTTGTAGGAACAGTACTGATAATTTGATAAATGTACTCCAGTAGGAGTAAGTAATGAAAAGAAAAAAAATAATGAGTGTAATAATATTACCTGAGTGCCATGTTTTATTTACTTGTGGTTGCTGTTCCTACTCAATAAACCCTTAGGGATAAGTCTATAGAAATTATTAAAGTAAATGATTTATGAGCTTCTAAACATAGATCCTGAAGGTTAGAATAAAAAAATAGAAAATTAAAGTCCTCAGTATAGGCTTTATATTTAAGCTGAAGATGTTATGTATAATACATTTCGACAATAGACTGATTTTTGTTTTATTTCTTTATAGTCAATTCTTACAGTCAATTACTGAACTCAGTATTGTTAGACGAGGTTTTCCATCAAAATCTCTGCCATATACATGCTTTTTTCTATACTTTCTTGTATTTTATCTGGTGAAAACATAAAAGATCGAGTTCATGATAAATAAGATATAACATCACTGACGTCTTATAATGAACACAACTGACTCAAGTGACAGTACCAAAGAATAACAAGTAGTGTTCCTATAAGATATTCAGCAAATACTGCACATTCAGTGCACAAACACTGAACTTCATTGAGTCATTCGGTCTTATCCGTGTTTCATTAAACGCTACCTGTATTATGGTACATTATATCAACATACAGGCAAGCTGTGTGTTTTTCTTTAGTGGTGACCTAAATATACGGATTAATTTACCTTGAAGTAGGATTAGTGAAGTTAAATTAATGACATCCTTAAAATATAATGATATAAGATTTACAGATGAATAACAGAATCTTTTTTCTACCTACGCCTTTTGCCTATTTGCATTTTTTAAGCCTGATAACGATCGGTGCCTAGTTAGAAGCTCAGTTGTCTAAATGCTAACCAGCTAAATGGCTGTTACAAGGTGATAAATGCAATTTCATTATTGGAATCTAAATTTACAGATAAAGAATTATTTGATTGTAGCCAAACCCATCAAGATAGATTACAGTAATGATTTATGCTTTACCCAAGACTGCCAATACACACTGACAATCATGGGGTATGGGCAGGATAAGACTGTCCAGCAGTTCTTGTGGTATGCTGTTCATATTAACTTTAATATCCCCAAGTTTTGTGAGGAGTGTATTTAAAACATGGTGATGGTATTTTAAATGTATTCCTCACCTACAGGATTTTACTCAAAGCACCACCAGACCAGTCAAAAGACAGGGACACTGAGTTACTGACATATAGCGGTTGCTAAATGGTGGCAAATACATTGCTTACAAGACCAGTATTAATTCAATGTTCATTTTTGGGTTTATATTCCTTGTAGGGAAGTTATTAGGTTAGAAATGTTTGGATTATGTATTTATTTGTGTCAACCCTGTTTCAAAAGCATGCATTAAATACACACTGTCAAATCGGACTTGAAACAGGTACTGGAGCAGTATATCTGTTTTAGTTCTGAATTTGCCTGTAATATTATTGCATAATGTATTTGAAACCAGGACTTATTATTTAACACAGGAGGAAGTGGGTCGAATGTGACTGAAATTGAAATCTTTAACATACTACTCAGAAAATTAGGGGATATTTACTATTGACAGTGCAGACACACATTGTTAAGGTCTGCAAGCCACTGAAAAAAGACTGTTTGTTTTATAAAGAATAAACATATACAGTTCTTATTTATATATAGGCAGATTGCAGCCATGCAACTAAACCAGTAAGGGCAGAAATAGTCTATGATAAAGGAGTGGTGCTTAGTAAACAACACTCACCACTGTAGGTGACCATCCTGATGGCGGAGTCTCCCTCACCAGAGCGGGTAATTGGGGTGAGGCGGACCTCATAAGCCTCAGGTCTGATGAGCTCTGTAAGGTTATAGGTTATTAGCTCTCCTTTCTGCATTGGTCCATCCACAGGGATTTCCTGCTCCCACCATCTCTGCTGCCCAGTCTGAGGAAGTGTAGCAACAAGCAACAAGGATTATTCTCATTTCTATAGAGTATAGCTCTGCAATTCATTGCACATTATTTACTCAACTAGCTTAAACTTTTTATACATTCTATTCTCTCATATAAAGAGAAACAAGTAGTTTGTTCAAAAAGTACTAAATAAGGTAAAGCTCAAATTGTGTAGCTGTTCTATTCAGCCAAGGGTCTTGTGAAAAAAGTATGTTTCAGTCTGTTTTCCAAGTGTTAAAAACCATAAACATAAAAAGAAAGATGTGCAGAGAAATATATGCAGCTGATATGTTACAGACAGAATGACATTTGCAAACATTAGCAGAAGTATTTTATTCAGGGTGACATACTCAATACTCATACAATACTCAATAGACAGTTAAGGTCTGGGCCTGAATTTTTTGCTCTCGATCATCCAACTTCCTTCTATGTTGTTTCCATTATAGAGATGGACTAGACAATTTCTTTATACATTTATGATGGCTGCATTTCATAGTCCAGTGGGTGTACATTCAGGGTGGTACATAATGCATATACATAATACCTAATAATGTTTTTTTTTCTTGTGGTTAGAAATGAACACTTCTGTTGGAAGACAAAAACAGGGTCAGCTCTGAGAATAACATGACAATAACAATAACATGATGGCAGATGATGTTCATCCAAAAGAGTCATAACCCAGTATAGAGTCTTCTTCCGTTACACTACAGCATACAGTCTGTGTTGATTGCTAATAGGTATTGTACAACATAATACACTTAAGAGGAATACACTCTAATAGCTCTTATATTACAATTCTGGCATAAGAATAAATACAATAAAAGGAAGATAGGAAGTAGCAGGAAAGAACTGGGGTAAATGAATGAGAAAGCTCATTATATCTTTGCTGATTTAATGAAAATAATGTTAGGAAGGTGTCTGAGAACCCAAATTTGTAAAAAAAAAAAACAAAAATCATAATTACATTTTGCACAGTGGTATGCCGTTGTAGAGTTCAGCTTGAACTTTATGTCGAGTGGCTGCTCATTACAGTCCCAATTATTAGTTAGTTCACTTGATCACTGTTTAGTCATGTTCATACATGGACGAAAGCAGCTCTAGGATAAAAACCAGTACCCACTGTGTTATGATAGGGTCCCTGGGAGATCTCGCGAGACCATTCCTAGTCTCGCTAAATCCCCAGGATCCCTATCAGGTG